>DWHP01004115.1:0-12837 GCA_018247895.1 Parnassius honrathi
CAGTCCTTTTCCACACTCCTTTAGTCGCCTTCTATGACACCCACAGGTAGATATGGGGTGGTGATATTCTACTCCGCAGCACACCACACGGCATATCCGACAAAATATAGTGAGATCAGATACAGATAAAACGGCTTTACGTGTTTTTTGAAGCATAGGGATGAAACTTTGCTAAACCCTTGACTCCGAGCTGCTACTGAGAATTTCTTGGTGGAAAACCCAATTGATTTTAAGCCCGATCAGACCTATTACTTAAAGGTTAAAAACTATCCTAGGTTCAGTTTAGTTTTATTTCCCATTTGTTCGTAGAATATAGATACTTACGCAATTTCATTTATTTTGTTAGTGTAGGTACTTATTTTTAGGTAGGAATTGGATTTTGAATTTCATTTCAAATTTTTTATTCGCGAATTTTTTATTTTACATCAATAATTGGTGATGGTGCTTGCTTATTTAGGGCAATCTCTTATTTGTTTTACGGAAACCAGGCTAGAGAAATTTGAGAGCAAATTAGGAAGTACGTTATTGCGATCATTTTGTTTTTTATATACAAAATTACACAGCAAACAAGCGCACATTTAAATAACAACAAGTGTACAGTTTGCTTTATTCGTTCCTTTGTTCGTTAGCGGTCCGTTTATTTGTTTGTTTTTTGTTTGTCTGATTGCCAAACTAACTTAATGTTTTTATTCAGATTAGTGTCTTTCTAAGTCTTCGCGACAGTTTGAATTAAAAATAAATCATAATCCCTTATAATATCAAAAGTACTGATTACACGGGGACAACGTTGCGAGCACAGCTAGTCGATATTATGGATGAAATGGGCTAGCTAGAACTGATTTTGATAAAATGATCACGTGTTGAAACCTAGTTGCAATTGCATGCTCAAAGTACGGGGGTTTCTTGCTTTTCTCGTTTATATGGAGGAGATGCTGATAAATATTCCGAAAGTAAACTTATTAATCTGACATTTTTTTACTTAAAATATTTTATAATAAGATATTAAGAACCAAAATGCACATTCGTTGTTATACTGCAGAATTATGATCTTACGTCTCATTACCAGTAAACCAGGTTATTGGTTTTATTCGCTGACCATAATATGAAATACAGCGGCATTATGTTTCTTAGACGATTTATTTGTCCTGCATCTATAGTCAAGATCTAAAATACAGATGCAGTGTAGTTTGACTACGTCAATATAATAATGTAAACTTTATGAAATCATTTGTCACATCAATCTCCTTAAATGGTTTTTGTTACAAACACTCCTAATTTTTCTTAATAAATAAAAGCATTGACAATATTGCCTAATTATGTGATTCAAACGTTTAAACATTTATGACTTAAACCTATCTCATGTGATAATAAAATATTATTTTATTTACATTAAGCTAATAAGGGGCTATGACAAAAACTCACCAAAAGCCTTTTTGGAAAACGTTTTCGTCATCTGCGCTATGATTGATATTCAGTGTTTTGCGACAAATGTGCGGAGTCCAGGCGATAAATCAAGCCAGTCACGAAGTTGTAAGTCGCCGTGTCGTAAATAAAGAAATCTGTCGCACGATCCCCGCAATAACACTGTCTGTAACGCGCCGAGTAAAAAATAACTGAACGTCTTCAACGCAGTGGTTGTCTGAAGTCACACGTACCATTTTAGAGCCTATAAAGCTTAAGCTGTAATTTATATTTCTTCCTTAGTTCGTAATATTTCACTGCCTGCAATGGCTTTGCCACGCCCACGTAATAAGAAAGTGTATAAAGGAATACAACGATAAGAATTTAAATAGAAGCACATCAATAAATGAGTACTATTTTGTCGCATCGCAACTGCACACGGTTATCATAATATTGGAGTAAGCTATAAATGGCACTACCTTCAACATAGTATCATAATACTAGGTAAAGGGACTCTATTTCTTTCACAAAATAGCTGTGTAGTCTAGAGAATGTATAGCTCCAGTATAATTGCGGTACAGGCTTAAATCGGTATACAAAGGTTTACAGGCTGTGAGGCATTCCATCTTTGTTGAGAGGTGCAATACTCCTGAAGGCTTCATTTTAAGTTGGTAGCAGGTTTGCTTGGGTTACAGTAGACGCTATTAGATGAACTTGAAAATACATAGTACGTCACATAATGTTACGGCGAGCAATAAGTATATTAATAAAGTTTTACTAATCGTAGAGATATTTGTGCCTGCAGCAACTTGGTGCTGAATTTACTGGAATACTTACATCAAATTTAGTTTCAAATTTAATAATTTTTTAACTAAAATTTCTCGAGTGGCAGCCTCGTACCGGTAAGCAAAGTATAGGGTGGCCGCTCGCAAGATAGCGTGACGAGTTGATAAGATACCTAAGATACCTTGATCGACTTATGATGCGCTGATGATGATGGTGAATTATTTAATTTTTTAAAATTGATTAAATAAGGATTATTTTGTCTCACCCATGTTTATCTTGAGAAACTTATTGAGTGACCCACGTAGGTCACTCAATAAGTTTTGAGAATACTAAAAGTATTTTAGATACCATTAATATTAATTTCATATCTTTTCAAAATATTCTCCGTCATGCTCTATACAAAATTCCATTCGCCTAAACCTACTCTGAAAACACTTTTGCCAGTCTTGATCTGACAGGTCGGAAATCACTTCTTCGTAGGCAGCCGGCTTCTTTGGCGCTAGAAAAAAACTTGCCTTTAATTTTTCTTTGACTCTTTTGGGAATAAAAATAAATCACAAGGAGCTAAGTCAGGACTGTAGGGTGGGTGACTTAGTTTCAACACCAGATACCTCAATAAATGCTTTTGTTCTTAGCGAGATATGTAAAGAGGCGTTATTGTGATGCAGCATAATTTCCTGAAGTCCTATTTTTGGTCTTCTGTCCCGCACAGCTTGAACAGCTTTGGATAATGCAACTATAGTATACCATTCAGAGTTTACTGCCCTACAATTTACCAGCATTGACGTCGACTAATATTTGCTCCGGGACAAAAAACTAGCCACCATTTTTTGCCGACGTTGCGAGGTCTTTGCATTTTTGTCGGTAACTTTCCTTCTGAGTAGATCCCTACCGATGATTGTTTTTTTTATTTTCCGGATCATATTGATAGATTCATGTCTCGTCACCAGTAACGTTAATTTTTGCAGCGTTCTAAAGATCTCAATGTAGAATAGATTTGGTGATAATGTGAACTGATTCGGACGAGTAGATTTTGAGAAATATATTTCAATAGCATTACAATAGGTAGGTGATCCTTTACATGTTTTTTTTTTAATTTAGCTCATATAGTGTATATAGGTGGTAGGACTTCTTTTCGGTCCAGGAGTCAATCTGGATAGGGTACCACATTCCCCCTACTTCTGCCATCAAGTTGCATATCAGTGCTCGCATTTCTATATTCTGGCTTGCGAGCCAGCATAGTTATTTTATGAGCCATACCATCTTAGTCCTTAGAGAGGACAATGCAGTAGTAACATTCTTTGTTAATAGTTGGCTTCAGCTAAACTGCAGCAGCAATTTGTCATCGGTGGAATGTTAATATATTTGCCACGCTAGTTTAGAAACTAGAATTCAGAGATAGTTTCCTTATCTCTAAAGTTTGAAAAAGCGTGTTTCATAACACGTTTTATCTTGTTCATTCGTATTTATTACTAATAATATCCTTTTAAGTACGTTACAAATTTTACGATTGTTGGAATTTATAAACCCGGCCTGACTTAATCGCCAAGACAATGTTGCACAAAATCGTCTAAACAAATTAAGGAGATTACGTAAATTTAACTTTCCGCTTGTTTAGAATTGTCTGACAAATTAGTAGGCTTACAGACTTTGGCAAGGGCTTTTTGGTGATTTATTGTCATTAAAATGACAGTTAATCATTTTATCGGAACAAAAATAATTTATTTGTAAATAGCTAGTCTTCACAACGTTGACATTTTAAACAAATCAAGTTGACAAAAGAGCACTCAATCTACCGGAGGGTAAATTAATTCTTTGGTTCAAAGACACCTACATCTGTACTCGATTTAGTAATAAAATGCGTATGCGTGTTGTCATACTAGGGGCTTACATGCAATGACACGTTATTATTAAAAAAGGTTTCCAATTATCAATTACAAATATCTGTAAACATACGAAATATACCAGCACTAGCTGTTCCCCGCAAATTCGACCGCGTGGAATTTATTACGGATTTTAAGGGTTCTAATTTTTTTTTGCGATGATTTTCTAAAATAAGAGGAGCCTAAGTTACTTTCAATACCATAAGCTAGATTAGCCGGAACGAACAAATAGATGGACCGTCATAAAGACAAACAAAAAGTGAAAAAATTGTTTTCTTTCTGTTATAAGTATCGTGTATATATTTTTTAATATTCAATATGTTAAAAGTTATTTCGACACCATAAATAGACATTTTCATCATCATCATCATCATTATAGCCCTTCATAAGTCCACTGCTGAACATAGGCCTCCCCCAAGGTACGCCACAAAGCACGGTCCTGCGCTAACTGCGTTCATCGTTTTCCTGCATGTCTTAACAGGTAGTCACTAGTGGGGGATCGCCCTACACTTCGCCTACCGGTACGAGACACTTTAATTTTATTTATGTGTATAGTGTATAGATATGTATAGATACAGATAATGCTCATACCGAGCGTGGTCTTTAGAGTGGTGTTGCGGCCATAATACGCTGCACTTTGGTTCTATTAGCTAATAACACGCTTGATGCTAAATTTCCTGCATAGAATGTTTATTACAGTACCTGTGTACCTGTGTACCTGTACGATATATATGTAGCTAATAAAATAAAATAAACTGAGCTATAAATAAACAGGGAGATTGCATGAACGTTAATAAATACGGACATAAGGACATAACGTTACACTGGAAACGTGTGATATGACAAACATATATACAGTTGGCGTCCTACTGCGCACATCATGCTTGCTGATTGTCGGTTTTTAATGTATTATATTTGTTTTTTTTTTATAGGGAACAAACGTGCATACGGTTCACCTGATGTTAAGTGACAACCGCCGCCCATAAACTACCGCAACACCAGGGGAATTTCAGGTGCGTTGCCGGCCCTGTCGAAAGGAGTAAGCTTATTTCTTGAAGGTCCCTAGGTAGTATCGGTCCAGAAAAATCGCCGGTAGTAAATTATTTCACAGAGAGGTTGTACGCGAGAGAAAACTCCTTGTGAAACGTACAGTGGTGGACCGCTCAGCATCCCAATAATGTAGATGGTATCGAAAGGTTTGCCATGTAGTGCGTTCATGAAATTTGGCGGCTGAGATTAATCGGAATATTTACTCAGAGCACTCTCCGTGATAGATGCGATAAAATACGCAAAGAAATGAAACATTTCTTCGCAACGCCAGTGAACCGAGCTGATCGGAAAGCACTCGGTCGTCGACGATTCGAGCCGCTATGCGCTGAATGCGGTCAAGACGAAGGAGCTGGCACTGGGGAGCTCCAGCCCAGACATGGGAACAGTATTCCATGTGCGGCCGAACCCGCTTTAACCCCTGTTAAGTTGCAGGCGGTGTGCCGGCTTGAAATACTGTCCCGCTCTGCTGAGCATGTCAAGCTTTTTAAAGGCCAATTTGGCCTTCTCTTCTAAGTGACCACGAAACTGCACGTCACTCGATATGTTGACACCGAGGATTCCGATACTGGCTGAGGCAACAAGGGGAGTGCCTTGAAACTGAGCAAATACGACAAAGGGGTTCATTTTAGCGATTAATGCGCAATCTTGTGTCTTCTGAGGAGTAAACTGAACTAGATTTAGGCGAACCCAATCCGAGACTTTGTTCAGCACAGACTCAACTTCGGACACAAGTTTTTACCGGTACTCGGAGACGTTTTCTCGAGAAATATTGGCACGGCCGATGTACAGAGAATCATCAGTGCTCTCATCCGCATATCAATGAATGTTGCCGGCTTACAGCATATCATTGATATGCAGAAGGAACAGCGTTAGTGACAATACGCAGCTTTGTAGAACACCAGCACTGATAAACTTGTGATTGGAGTGTGCACCTTCTACAACGACCTTGATACTCCAATCTGCAAGAAAGCTGGTGATCCAATTGCACAATTTCTCGAGGAGCCCATAGGACTGGAGCTTCGAAAGTAGCGCTCCGTGCCTGGAGTACTGTAAGAGTGAGCACTAGAAAAGACGCGTTAAGACCTCATCAGCTGGTGATCCTCAAGGTACCTCACGAGCTGACAGTTTACAATGGACTCCATTGTTTTAGAGAACAAGGAGGTGATGGCAATAGGCCTGTAAATGGACGGGTCTGAGCAGTCACCTTTTTTAGGGATTGGGTGGACGAAAGCCGTCTTCCATGATTTTGGTACTGTGCCTAGGGAGTAGGAGCAACGGAAAAGACGCGTTAAGACCAGTGCCGATTCTGGAGCACACGTCCTAAGTACTATTGGGGGGATACCGTCAGGCCCACTCGACTTGTGGATGCCCAGTGAGAGGAGTGCTTTGCGAACCGTGCTCTATGTGAACCGCACCTCCAGCATGGAGCACTCACATCGCGAGATGGTCGGTTGCGTACTCCTCTCTTCATTGAGAATCGAGTTGGATGCAAAAAAAGAGCCTAGCAGATCGGCTTTCTCCTTTGCGGCATGAGCCAGTGAGTCGTCCTCCCTATTTAGAGATGGAAAAGATGGCTGACAGAAATTCTCCTGGACAGCCTTGGCGAGAGACCAGAATTCACGGATTTCAGAAGGAAGGTGAACTAGTTTCTCGTCAATTCTGCTTACGTGCTCTGACTTTGCCTTGGTAATGACTCTTTTGAAGGAATTATACTTATTTTTGAAAGCGCTGGTGTTTACATCCCGTTCATTGATGCGTCAGCCCAGGCATGGTAGCACTCCTGCTTATAGCATGATGCTTTCTTACAGAAGCGACCAAACCACGGCTGAGATTTGCCTCCAAATGGCACCACAGAGAAATGAATAAAAAGTTCCATACCCTGAAGTACCACATCAGCGACAGAATCTGCAACGACGTTGGGATCATCCGGCGCGAAGCAAACCCGCCCCTAAATGTAGGATGCTAAGAAAGACTGCATCTTATCCCAATCGGCTGACCTGTAGTGCCAAACATGGCGGCAGCCTGTAGAATGCAACCACGTATTCAGCGTGAGTGACACCACACTCCGAACAAGACAATGGTCCGAGGAGCCTAAAGAGGCGTCAATGGAAATTGAATATCCGTCCGGATTAGAGGTCAGGCAAAATCATGAACAGTTCTCCTCGCATGATCGTTTGAACGTGAACCAAGCCACTCGGCGTGGTGGGCGTTGAAATCGCCGAGCATCGCAATCTCTGCGGAAGGGATCTGCTGTAGCAACGAATCTGTAGCCATTTGGACGTAGTCGAAGAGTCAGTCTGTTTCGGCATTACCGTTATGGGACCTTTAGAGGCACGCCTAGACGCTCGGATGGTCGTCGATATCTACGCGTAGCCAAAGGATAGACATGTCCGAACCTTCAAGACTGACGAGGCGTCGATAACAGATGTCCACTCTGACGCATACGCAAACTCCAGCCCGATGCACAAAGGAGTGTTCCAGTTTATACCCTGGGTAGGAGAGATACAAATCATCAGCCGGATAGAACACCTGCATCTCGGTCATAAAGAGCAGACCCGGTCTCGCCATCTCGAGATGATAGAGAACGGCGTTTAGGTTCGAGGGAAGTCCCCTGATATTGCAGAAATTCACGGATAGCGTGGCGGGGGTCGCCTTGGTCTTGTTGCTCAGCTTGCCTCGAGCAGTTATTGTCCTGAGCAGAATTTTGCCCCCCCTCCCCGCAGAATACGCGGGGCAGCCTGAGCACTCACTTTCAGGATTGGAGTAACTTGGTCGTGGATACTCACCGAGGAATTCTCGAGGGGTGCTTGTACCCTCCTGGGGTAGATCTTCACTTAATTCCGCTACCATTTTAAGGGGTAGGGGGGGGGGGAGAATTGGGCCTTAGGTCACCTGCACTCACCAGACGTACCACCTTGGCTTGATCTGGCCCATACGTGCCTACTAGCAGAATTGTGTGCGGAAATTACTACCTCACACTAATATTTTACGTATACTACGTATTTTTTAACGTCCGTGGGTATACGAGTATGCAGATTTATGGTGATAACTGCATATTAAAGTTGTTATTATTATCATACAAATAACTCCCATCAGGGATGGCAAAACCCATGGTAGAAAAAAATATACGTCCAGGCACAGGTTCTTTTTTATAAAAATAAGCGTTATAAAAGAGCACACGATATCTCCAATGGATAGTGATTGCTGTTTCCCATAGAGATTTATATCTATCCTCGATTAAGAATCAAAATGCAGATCCGTCCCTGAGGACTAAGATGTTTTGTTTCCAGTAAGTAGGATCTCCGGTTCAATACACATATCATACAAAACACTGCAATATTAAACTGTTCAAGCTGAAACTCTGCGGTAGCATGATCTTTCCCCGGTTGAGCTAACCCATTCGTGTTACAAAAATAATATAGTAGCAGCATGGCTCAGCCACACAAAAAAAGTTCTGTACGCATATTATTTTCTTCTTTACCTCTCAATGTTTTACCCCTGTATGTTTTTTTTCATATCTGTCTGTAAAGCCGAATTAGTATAATGAAAAGGAACGCTGTCGCAAAAACTCGGTGATTACTTTGCACCGTACTAAAATAATTATTGGTTCACCTTAACAATTTATAAGCTTATTTTTTAGTTTGTTTGTTCCTTAAGACATCCACAAGTGATACGAAGGAAATAATTTAATGGTAAAATCATGAACCGAGGGCAATATCAGTGAGAATTTTGATGCTACGATTGTCAAACCATCTACTAATTATGTTGGTAATAGTTAATCGTAGTTAATTTTAAGTTATTTTTTTTCTCTATCAGCCCTAAAACAATCCACACGAATTTCTCAAATAATTAGTAATGTCTCGGTCGTGTTTGACAAACAATGTTTAAAATCTATGTTTAGTACCTTTGACCCATCGCTGACCAAGATTATTTAAGTTTGGCAGAGAAGACGATAGCCATTAGGCCATTTGTTAGAAAACATGACATGTTCTAACATTTCGCTTGATTGACTTTATATTATTATGACTAAATATATAAAATGATTTGATATATTTACGCAAATACCACTCATGGAATAAAACTAATTTTACGGATTCTTTCGCGTTTAATTTTCATTTGCACTTTATTGTATTCCTAAACCACCTTAACTCCATGAACTGAAAAATTCAATTCATTATGAAGTTAGAAGCAAATATTTATTTAGCTTTTCTAGATGTTTAGTCATTTGAAATCCTAATAACACCATCGTGTGGTAATAGACACGCTGTGTACGGAAAAAAGTTCCATACGAGTACTAACCGATAATTAAACGGTGAATATCACCACCGCCTTTCACAGTTAGCTACTGTGGGCAAATCTTTGTTTCAGAGAGCACAAGGAATCTGCGACAGTAAACACCTGATCGTCGAGCTACAGCACGTCAAGCAACAAGCTTCGGGTCAAGAACAGTGACCGAGTGAAACCAGCCACAATCAAACTCGTCCCTGCCGTGCTACCATATGTCAGAGGAGTCACAGACAGGACTAGCTACATCTTGAAGCGGGCTTTAATAAGAACATACTACAAGCCGCCAAAAAAGGACAAGATGCAGGATAATAAATATGTAAGTGTACAAGCTTGATTGTAAATGTGGTCTCTCTTCCATCACGCACGAAAATTTCCACAAAAACCCGCGGGAAAGAACATATCGCTGATGTGAAGCACCGACGCTCACGAAAGTCTGCAGTATGTCAACATGTTCAGGATCCTCCCGTCTATTATTTCAGATTTAATAGATTGCAAATCCTGACAAAAGAATACCAAATCCTAACAAAGATGATTAATGAGGCTCATAAATTTTTTTATAGTATAAGGGTAACAAACAAGCACACAGTCCACCCGATTTTAAGTGGATGCTATGGTCCATAGATAAATATCTACATTTATCTTCAATTAAAAATAAAAATGTAAATGCGTTGCTAGTCCTGAGGACTGAGATAGAATGCCTCGTTTCCAGTAAAAAGAGCACCAGTTATATACACTCACCTTACGAAACACAGCACCATTAAGCTACAATTTTACTAAATGAAATTGAAATTTAAAAAATTGAAAAAAAATATCCTAATTTCAATAGAGAAGTTGGCTGTGTGTTACCATCTGCTTGTGATCCCATAATTAATAAAATTAAATCCAAACCCAAGCATACACTGCAAGATTTCAAGATACTGTAAGCTCGTTCTGTGTAGATCGGACCAAAAATTAATATTTAAAAGTTGGAAGTAGCCTTCTTCGAGACGTCAAACACAGTCTCCCCCACTCCCCGTGACCATGGGCGCTGTAAAGTAACTGAAACTTACTTTAGGCATATTTTTTAAATGTGTGAAGCATCTACAATTTTGTTATTCGTACGCGAGATACAATTGACAATCAACAACAGTATGCAGCGCGTATCAAAAAAATGTAAGTAAAACATTAAGCTACAAGTTCACGCCGGAGTTCTATGAGAGCGCGGAACTTCCACGCTAGAGTTGACCCATTCGCGTCACAAACTTTAACTGCAGCGTGGTTCTAGCACACTGACGCTGGAGTTTGACATATAGGCTGTTACTTAAAAATTGAAGAGTTTCGTAAACACGCCAGCTGAGCGCCGTGTCTAAGAATTAAATTCTTAGCCAGAAGCCAAGACTAAAACTTAGGAGAGCACAGAATAGATTCATACACTTAGAATAGTTATTTTGCAATCCACATATAGTTGCTCTATAATGTACAACGTATTTGTCTTTCTCAAGAAGTATTTGATATAACCTAAATTTTGGTATAGTTATTAAATGATGTTACCTTCATCATCAATATAGTCATGTGAAGTGAAGTGCCTCCAACAAGTAATGCCACAAAGCATGGTCCTGAGCCACCTGCATTAATCGACTTCCTGCCCGTCTCACCATGTCGTCACTCTATCCAGTGCGGGGTCACCCTACACTTCACCTATTGATACGAGGCTGCCACTCAAGAATCTTTTTTCCCTATCGGTTATCGGTTCTTCGAGCTATATGACGGGCCCACTGCCACTTCAGCTTACAAATCCGTTGGGCTTTGTTGTTCACTATGGTTCTTCTGCGGCTATCCTCATTTCCAAGTTTATTACGAATAGAAACCCCAAGCATGATCCTCTCGAAAGCTCGCTGAACGACCTTGAGCATCCTCATACGGTCACCAGTAAAAGACCACGACTCGGATCCATAAGTTATCACTGGCAACACGAACTGGTTGTGCAATCTCGTTTTCAGGTTTTGTGGTATACGTGACGAAAAGGTGTGTCGTAATTTCCCGAATGCTGGACTTACCTAGTCGGACTATTTGTCCCTGGTAAACTTACTCGTCATCAACTTTGATCTAAGTGCTCCAATCAGCATAGGTGGGACACGGAAATTAAACATGATCTTTGTTTTGTCCATGTTCATCTTAAGACCTATACGTTAGGAAAAACTATTGAGGTCATTGAACATAGTGCTTAGGTCCTTCAGCGATTCTTCCATAAGGACTACATCGTCAGCAAATCAAAGGTCAGTAATGTACCTAGTAATAAGGACTATATCATTACGAATCGTCTTGCTGGCAGGCTCGATGACTTCTAGCCTCCCGAAATAGTTTCAGTACCATAGAACATATATCTACTCTGCGGCAAATTATACAGAATACCGAAGAGCACAATCCGCCACTTTGCCTAGCGTTTGTGGGCTATGGAAAAGCTTTTGATTCCGTCAAAATATGGGCGCTTCAGCGATAGAAAGTTGGCTGTCAGTATATCGAAGTGCTAAAGCGTTTGTACAGTAGGGTTACGATGGCTTTCCGAGTACAGAACCAGATTACGAAACCTATCCAACTGCAGAAGTGTAAGACAGGGTGACATTATATCCCGGAAACTCTTCATGGCTGTAGTGGAAGAGCTTTTCAAGCTACTGAACTGGAAAGAATACGGTACTAACATCATAACATCAATGGCAAATGCATCGCTCACCTTCGATTTAGCGATGATAAAATTTTGATTCCTAATGGAGGATAGATGTAGATGTCTACGTGTTAATTGAAGTTACCCAAATATGAAAAATTAAACTACTTAAAATTTTTAAACTTGAACTACTTTTACGTATTTGATCACGTTTATTTTGCTTAATTTTAATACCCGACGTTTTGAGTGCTTTCCTGCACCCCGTAACTATGGGCGCAAATTACAAATTAAGCAAATTAAACGCGACTAAATCCATAAAAGTAATTTCATTCAATGTACAGTGTTCACGTTAATATAAGAAATCAACAAATGTAAGAAATGTATGACTTATTTAAAAAAGGTAAGTTTCTTTTAATCAGACTACTAGCTCAGATAGATAACACTACTAGCTGTAGATCGTATTTCAAAAAACTAAATGTTCTTACTTTACCCTGTATGTATATTTTTTTATTTATTTATTTGGTCCACCAACAAATATTACACTAATACATATGCTTAATTCTAAGACAGTAATATAAATTAAGTGCACACAAGTAAGCGTAATAGGTAAATACCGCATGCTTAGTGCTGACAGCTTTTCCTACAAACCTTTACATATTAGCTAAAAATATACAATACACAATTGAAAATTAAATTAAATTCTACTACAGATAAATATTAATAGTTTTATAATTTTTTATCGAAAATCGTTAAAAGAGTCGTGGTGATTATCTACTATACTATTATAAG
>DWHP01004116.1:0-12836 GCA_018247895.1 Parnassius honrathi
ATATATATATATATATATATGTATCAGATGAACAGAGTAGGCGTAGTAAAACAGGAAATAAATAGAAGTGAGGGAAAGTGAGATACAGAAACTTGAAAATGTATTTTATGCTGAAAAACGAAAAATGGTCAGTGCAGTATAGTAGTAATACAACATATGGTATATTGTAGGTGTTGGTGTTGGTAACACACTTCTTTTAATAACGTAAAAGTGTTTATTTCGTTCAACGTAAATGTACAGACTTTGGTCAGGTGACCATACGTAACAAGAAAACCGTAGGGGAAAGAACATTTTTGGCGCCCTGTAATGAAAAACACTGTAAATTGGGATAGAGTTAAAAAATTACATAAAAATAACCTATGTGCTATTTTGGTTTGTTATATGTTCAGTAGTTATATCGTGATTGAGCTACTGACACAAACATCCATACAAACTTTCACATTTATAATATTACATAAGTTAATAATCATAAGTTGAAAATATATCATAAGTTGAATTGTACAAATAAAATGTTTAATTTTTACAGATATAGTTGTAAAGCTTTACTTGGAATAGTGATCAAAGCAACAAGCTGGAAAGCGGGATGGTGAGTAAGAAATGTCCCGTTTTTAAAAAATGTCAACGTTTTTGCATGAACTTTCCAACTTTATTTTGTCGATTGTTGCAAATAATATCATAGAACAGTAAAATAAGTAACGATGGCGTTCTTTTAGAACGATTACGACGCCGGTGACAACTATCCCAGTATATGAAGTCTGAAACTGAAGACTCAATCAACTGTTAGTGTTTTAGCAAATAGGGCTTCAGCTTGATTTGAAACCAGGATCTTAACGTAGTTGTCAACTACTCTGATAATTAAGCCACATCGCCAATATTTAACAAAATGCAAAAAGGAGTGAAGAGGAGCAAATGTGCAGTCTCGAAACAATAAAAATCTGTGATTGCTAAAAGGCAGCAAGAAATAATCAAAAAAATGAGCAACAAAATCTTGAATTTGCCTTCGTATTATATTATTAATTATACTTAATACAAAATCAAAGTAATGTCTTAATACAAACATATACAATAAAGCCGTAGCAAACGACCAAAGGCATGTTCGCCCGTGACTCGGTAACCTGCAGGATTGCGACATGCTCGATCCACTAATCACAGTCCACTAACTAAATATCTAACAAAAACCAATCAGTGTAACTAGTGACGACATTCTGGAATGTGCCATTACCATATTTAAATTAAGTTATATTTACGCGAATTACACAATAAATAAAATAAATTATAGGGATTTTAATAGGTTAATTTTATAATTTTTGAATTTCTGACGTTTCGGCCTCTATGTTCGTATGTATAGTCACGGGGAGTTTAATAAGTTTTATTTTATGAATGTCTATTCCAATCAAATTATATTTCTAATGAAAGGAGATGGAAATTAACGATATTTTATATGATTGTCATTTTTTTGAAACAGCATTTAAATTTCCGGTCCCGGTCCTATTACAGCCCTGATATAACGCTACCACATTTTTACCAAATAAACTAATGTCTTCCAGAAGGAACAATGATAAAGAGTAAAAATCAAGCTGTACGTCGGAGATAACCTTGAATGTAGTACTTTTATGCTAAGTGTTTTGAGAACACAATTATTTTCTATGTTTTACTGTAAATGTACAAACGACGAACCTACGATGTAGTTCTTTGTTTTCCCTGTAAATATAGAAAAATATAATTTTTGCGCTAAATCAGGGAAAAGTTCCGTGTTCTATTGGTTCGATAACACAAGCCCAATTCATAAAAACAGTAATTAAAAAACCGACTGTGTAATTCGGTTTTTGGGTTAAAAGTCTACATACTAAAAAGAGAAAACCTCAAATATTACATCAACCTAACCATATCACTTCAAAAACTAATACGAATCTAACGTCACCTCGTATGTTAAAATCCACCAAGCCTATTTGAAGGTACAGAGCGCTTCAAAGTAATTGATATAGGAGTACATTTATTCGAAAACCTTGTATAGTAAGAATAAAACGTGTACCTTGCAGAGATTACATATTAATAAGGTCATGTTGAGAACACGTGTTATAAAGTAGCTTTAATTTTTATTTATCTAATGAAAAAACAAAACAAAATAGAACTGTTCAGGTGCTCGACGGCTATAGCTACACGTTAAGTCACGTGAGTTAACGTTGATTTTATTAATTTTTATAATTTTTTATTAGCATTAACGACTGTAGAAAGTCTATTTCTCTAAGCCAGCACAGCTGCCCCGCCAATGTATGCCGAAACATTTTCTAGTTTGGACACATATTCAACATCATCACCAGCCTGCGGCAGTCCACTACTAGGCAAAGGTCTCTCACAAGGCGCGCCACTTAGCCCGGTCTTTAACTACACGCATCAGTTCCCACTCACTCCATCTATTCAGGGGCAACCCACACTACGTTTGCCTAGAGGGTCTCCAGTCTCCACTTCATAACACATTTTTTACTTGACTGGTTGTCACTTTTGTGACAAACCCGACCAGTCCATTGGGAAGGCTGAAGGACCACTGTCTTTATGTTGGTTCCCCAATCAATTTTTTCAATAAGAATTTTCTACCAGAGAAATTCCGAGCACCTCAGTTTTTAACCTACACACTGTAATACAAGATGTTCTTATTGACTGTCTATATGTCATTTTTACAAGTCTACCGGAAACTCGGAGAAATATGTACAACTAGTCCTTGAGCAAAGATTAACGTAAACTAAAGTTATACGAAACTGTGAGTGTAGTGATAATAGTACTATCAAAATTGTTGTTTTCGTATTGGTATTAGCGATAAGAAAAAAAATCAGATAAGTTTAACATTAAAACAATTGCGTCTGCACTAAAATTAAAATAAATTTATAAGGTTTTGTTTAAATATGCAATGGAAGAGTAATTTAACTCGCACCACACTACATATTGCCATCAACGTTCTGACAGCCTCGGGTACATTTATCCGGTATTCTTAATGCTTAGTTTCAGAGATGACAAGTGACCGCGGAACCTCTTACATCGCGATATCAAGGTTAATTTATACAAGTATCGTCCTCAATTTTTATTCAAGTTTAATACCACTCTCCTTTTAAGGTACCTGATACAATACAATCGTCAATTATTTACTCTTCTAACAACCCATCTTCTTTTTTACTAGCGCGTAACAGTCATCTTCAGTAACAGTCCGACTATAAGTTCTTCCTTATCCCTGCTTCAAATATCCAAAAATTCGCGGGCACACTTTAAATAAAATATAAGAAATCATAATAGCGGCGCCGCTAATTTGCTCATGGTATACAGGGCGCTTCGCATCGCTGTACACCATGAGCAAATTCGGCACTCGCCCTGCAGCCACATTTGACATGTCAAGGTACAAGGCGTCTTCCAAGTGATTTTTTAATTTTTCCACGCCTTAAGGTCGCCTTTAAGCGAGTTGTTGCCTTGCTTGTGTGTGCTACTTGTAAATAATGGTTTTTGCAAGATATAAGTCGTAGTCATGGTTTGAGGTTTTCCACCTTGTAAAGTACTTAATGAAGACGCGAAACTTGATTTTCTTTGTTTCACATACTCTTTTAATTAATAGTTACAAAAAATAAGTCGCTCTCGTTTCAACCCAAAACCTTATTACTTACACCTAAAATAAAACCCATCCAGAACATTGATGGATGAAAATGATAAATATTGCTATATGCCAGCCAGCCAGAATTGGAAAATAGGTGGCCATACAAACGAGAGGATAAATGACGCGTATATACATCACTGTCGAGCTAAGGTAAATCGAAACAAGGAAAACCAAACCATGTGCTGAAATTGAAAAGAATATCTGATGCGTATATATACGAAACGTATGAAATGTGGTTAAAGCGGCTTTATTACGCAGCAAGTACATGTAATTTACTTACTTTATACGTAAATCGTGATAAGTGAACTTTCAGAAATAAAATTTTGTTTTTTTTTCGGCCCCAATGATAATGGATTCATATGTTTAAATATGATTTTAAACAAAACCTCATATCTGTACGCAGGAGCACAGAAAGTTTCAAAGAGCAGTCGTACTTCTGAACTAGATGCTCGCCTTAAATAATTTCACAACACGCAAGCAACCGACGTTCTTTAATAATTGCCGGCAGAATTGGGGCTAATACATAATTACAATTTTAAATGCTAATTTACCTCGTGATTAACGACTAAACAAAATATCGCACACGTCGATATGTATATATCGCAATACTCCAGAAATACATATTAAATGTATCATATGTTATCATAATCTCTGAAAATGTATCATATCATATCATAAGTTTACTACAATATACACACTTCATAATTTTTAGAAGTTCCCTATACAGGAATGCATTTGGAGGTTAATAAGAATACAACAGGAAACAAGTGAATTAACAGCCTGTGAATGTTCGCCCTGTTATTGAGGTTAGGCGCTGTCTGCTGCACCACCACCAATGCACAATGTCTTTCATTTTTTTTTAAATTTATTAGACCTGCAGATACTTTTGAGCGCTACGTTTTAAGGCAGATCGGGTCAGGGCAGCTCAGGAAGTCAATCGACCAAGGTGGTTAATAAAAGTTGCTAACGTGCTGAGCACGCCCACTGCAACGCTGTACTTGAAATACAACTAGTGAAAATAAAATTTAGATCAAGGATCAGTTAAAGATATTATTTTAATAAACTACCACTCCTATATCATACAATGTAACTAACGTCCGTTTTGCTAAGCTGTATGCACATACACAACAAAGCAATATGCTGTTAACGCATTCCTGTTAAGACCCATTATACGTGCGAGCATGCAAGGAGACATGAAACTGTAAACGTGTAAAGCATGACAATTATTGTCGGCTTCTACGGGCGATATGTACATTACTTGGAGATGAGAGATGTCTGTTAACGTTATATTGTTTGATATTGTTTTTTTTCTTACACTGTGACAATAAAGAAAAGGTTTTTTTGTGTAAATAATTTCGTATACGGTTACAGCTATGTTTGAGTCCGCTTTGTAATTGTATATAAATTTTATACAATGCTATCAAAACGAAAACTTTCCGCCTCCTCGAATGACATTTGGAGTTGCAATTTTGAAATGCTGATTTACATCGTGTTAGGCGGTGAAGGAAAACATTGTGAGAAAACCGGCATAACTAAGAAATTAATAAGGCAAGAAATTGCGGGTAAGTCGATATTTCGACATCGAGGATTGTGATGCTGACTGAGAAAACAAGGGAAGTGCTATGAATTTGAGGAAACCCTGATAAAGATTCGGGTTAGTAAAGTTGTATCTCTAAACATTATGAATATTAAATTAAAATATAATATGAAATATTGTATTTAGATTTTAACGGGAGGTTTACCACACGGTCAACACACACGTCATCACGAAGGTGATTTTAACACCGAGAGGTTAACCGCGTGTTAACACGAAGGTACTTGGAAATCGTTCGAGAAATAATTTTGCAGCTATTCGTATATAAAATTGTATGTAGATAATGTTTTAGATAATGAATACCCTGCTAACCCCATGAATTCAGAGTATCGAAGCGACAAAAATAGTGCTTTAAATAATGAGGAGACTATATATGACTCTGACCAAGAACCGGTAGTGTCAGAATTAGAGTCTGACATCCTTACCTTAGGTGAGCCCACGGAATAAACACCGAATTTTCGCCCGAAACTCCATGACAAGTTAGCTCAGGTATGGTTACCTATACTTCGAAAAGGTATACATAAAGAGGCGAAGGAGAAACTACTCAAATAGTATCTCATACCGGAAAATTGCTCGTTATTACGAGCGCCAAAACTTAACCCTGAGATTTCGGCCGCTGTATCTGAGGGCACCACGACTCGAGACAGGAGAGTCGAAGCCGTACAGCAACAATTAGGGCAGGGGATATCAGCTCTTAACAAAGTCTTGAACTCCTCTTAGATGATGGCAAAGACAGACTTCAAGCCGTTAAGTTTCTCAGTGACAGCTGTAGAATACTATGTGACTTACGCTTTGTAGAAACGGAAGCAAGAAAGAATTTCTTGACCTCAGGATTGAATAAATCCTTAAAAAATATTATGCAGGAAGTAAATCACGATAAACCGCTCTTTGGTTGATCGAGAAACACGGTTTAAAAATCAAGAAATCTATCTAAAATTTGAAAGCTTCTTACTCGTCACATCAACCATCAACGTGCTGCTCACGCCTCCAGGTAAACTGAGAAGGCCCCTCTGATTTCTCGTCAAATAGAGGGGGGAGGAGAGGACCGAAGAAGAATACACTACCAAGTCGCAGAGCGCCAGCAGGTACCAGCTTCCAACTGAAGCCATCGGCGCAGAGCAGGCACCGTGCCACAGCTTAATAACAATAAAAGTATACGCAGGATGAATTCAGCATTTTTATAACTGATGGTTTAACATTACTAAAAATTCTCAAATACTTAAGTGAATCTCAGAAGGGTGTTCCATACCGTTTTGTAGCAAAGTAAGTCAAATTACAGTTCCACGTAATTCCGTACCCAGTAATGGACCCGCATATGTTAAATTCTATCAAATCTTTATTGGGTCTTGGTGCTATTTCACCCTATCGTAGTTCGACGGACGAGTATGTTTCCAACGTAGTTCTAGCTCCGAAATCTAACGGAGCAAAAAGATTTATCATAAATCTTAGGACTCTAAATAGGTTTATTTCAACCACCCATTTCCAAACGGAAGACCAATAGGACTGCAGCTAGACTCTTACCTAAATCCGGTTTCATAGCAAATATCGATATAAAAAAGGCTTACCTTAAGTTCTAATAGCATAAAAACATCGTAAGTACTTACGTTTTCATTTTAATAAAAAATGCTTCGAATTTAATGCTCTGCCATATGGACTGTCCGTTGCCCCGTGGGTTTTCATTAAGTTAATGAAAAAACCTATTAACTATCTACGACAAATAGGATATAAGGTCGGTAATATATATGGATGATATCATATGCATAGGCGACGCTTACGAAGAGTGTTCCACTAACGTAAGAAAAACGTTGTCATTGCTCAAATGCTTAGGATTTGTCATCAATTACGAAAAAAGTTTCCTTGAACCAAAACATATAAGTCGATTTCTTGGGTTTATATATAATTCAGTTGATGTCATTAAGTTTGCCAAATGACAAACGACAAGTTATCACGCAGTATGTCAAAAAATTGCCTTACTCCCCAAATGCTCTATCAGGGAATTGTCACAACTAATAGGAATACTTCCTGATGCCTGTCCAGCCGTTAGATATGGTTGGGTATACACCAAAATTCTCAAACATCAGAAATATTTAGACTTACTAAAATACAACGACTTTGAAGCAAAAATTAAACCTTCAGTTATTATTTTACCCGACCTGCAATGGTGGAAACAAAATATATCTTCCAACTAGCATTTCATCGAGGCCAAACAAAAACTTTGCTTTAGAGATATATATTGACGCGTCCAATACAGGCTGGGGGGCTGACTACTAAGATACTTATGAAAAATTATTAGTGACAAAGCCACCGGTATATTAGTATTTCCTTACTGGCTTGGACAAGCTTGGTTTCCACTGCTCAAAAGAATGCTCATCTCACAGATTATTTTCTTTAAACCCAATGGGGAACTTTTGCGTTGTCGTTACAGGTTACGTCACCGACCTCATGCCAGCATTTCCCTGGCAGCCGCGACGCTCTCAGGACAACATTTAAGAGATCAAACACTTCGGACATAGCACTAGATCTCATGCTAGCAACCATCTCAGATAATCCTATGAAACAATATTCTAGTACGTACAGACTGTGGTGGCAATTTTGTATAAACAACCAAGTAAATACTTTTGAAGCTCTATTTCCATTCATAATATCTATTTAGTGGACCTGTACAAAAATGGAACATCATATGGATCTATTAAAAGTCATCGCTCTGCCTTATCTCTACTCCTCGGTAATAATATAGGGTTAGATGAACGAATTAAACGGTTATTCAAGAGTATTTATAGACAAAAAACCTTCGCTTCCCAAATACACAACTACCTGGGATTCGAAAACTGCGCTTGATTATGTATCCAAATGGTATCCAAATAGCAGTATAAAGCCTTACAAAACTTACAAAGAAAATAACAATACTTTTTGCTTTGCGTAATTCTCATCGCGTACAAACTATCTCTCTCTCTCTCACTCTGTCTCACTCTCACGCTGTCTCTCTCTCACTCTGTCTCTCTCTCACTCTGTCTCTCTC
This sequence comes from Parnassius honrathi, assembly GCA_018247895.1. Classification (NCBI taxonomy): domain Eukaryota; kingdom Metazoa; phylum Arthropoda; class Insecta; order Lepidoptera; family Papilionidae; genus Parnassius; species Parnassius honrathi. Next base: position 8,251 of record DWHP01004116.1, read on the forward strand.
TCACTCTGTCTCTCTCTCACTCTGTCTCTCTCTCACTCTGTCTCTGTCTCACTCTGTCTGTCTCTCAGTACTATTCCTGCCTTATTTCGTAGAAAACCCAAGCATATATTCAGTAAGAACCCTAGACGGCTATCCCATAGTAACATCTGGGCTGCGACCTGAAGGAACTGACAGCTCCTGCTTACTCATAAAAAACCTTAGAACGTATCGTCACAAACCATAAGCCTGTGAATAAAGCAGACTTTAGCAGAGAGCGGTGTGGACGTAAATATATTCACTGCCCACACAACTCGTCATACTTCTACTTCAGCAGCGGCCTCCGCTGGAGTTTGTATTGACACCATAAGAAAAACGGCTGGATGGTCTACCTTCTCTATGACATTCGCTAGGTTCTATAATCGTCCAGTAACGGATGAAGAACATTTTTCCCGATCCGTCTGTGCGATTAGTACTAATACTAACAAATAATAAGAGAAATTATATAATTATTTGTTTAAATCATTAAGAAAAACTTGGAAGTATTATTTTATTTTTGTTTACCCAAATTAAAGTTTTTTCCTAGTAAATGTTTTATTAACCTAAGAACATTTATCTCTGATATAACTATCTCTAAACATCTACCGAAGTTAATTGTATCTGAAGAATGAAGCGACGAAATATAATATGATATCAAACGAACTTCTTGAAGTGGAGTTCGATCATTATTATATAAGTCGCTTCATTCAAAGATACCCAGGTCCCACCCACCCATACCCGGCTGAAAAAACTTAAACAAATATCTCTAAAAATAATAAAGTGGCTATTGGATCGATGGGTAATCGGAGAGTGGGAGCTGGCAAAAGAACAAAATCGATTTTAAAATAGATCTATTCCCAAACGTGCGAATTCCTCGAGTAGGTTAAGGGACTTCCTAAGTTAATTGTGTCTTCGAATGACTCATATAATGATGATCGAACTTCACCTTGAGAAGTTTGTTGATATCATATAATATGGTATTGAAATGCAAATGTTCTGAAGCATCGGAAGCAATAAAGTATTTCTGTGTCAAGCGTAATGTTATTTCTTGAGGTCTTAATGTTACATAGGAAATTTATTTGCGATATTCTATAAAAAAGGTCATTAAGAAAAACAAAGCAACAACAACAATAAAAAGAGAATTAAGGCTATGTTTTCAGGCACAAATGTTTATAATGTAGGTAAACCGAGTTTCTGAAAAACGGATTAAATAAAGCTGCTGGAATGGAATGAAATACCCAAAAACTATAATATTTATTCTTTATTACTATTATTGAGCCGTGGTAGCTCCGATGGTTAGCGTTCGCTGTAAGGACTGTGGTACGCGAGCAAACCGGGTTCTATCCCCACCGGCACCAATGAAATTGGTGTATTGTAATTGCAATTTTAAGTGCTGATTTGAATGAAAACATCGTGAGGAAACCTGCATGCCTGAGAAACAAGAAAAACATATTTCAAAGACATGTGAAGTTCGCCAACACGCAGCGCGACGGACAATTCCTTGCCCTAAAACCATCTCAGAAATGAGCGTAGGCCTATGCTCAGAAGTGGGACATACATAGGCTGACTTTAACTTTTTAACTTTAACTATTATAGATATTTTTAAAGATTTCACTTTGAGAACTAATACCGATTTTCATACGTCTAAACCAATTGTAAAATAGATTTAGACATATGGAATCAGGTTCCAACTAACTTTAAAAGATACCTATGACAACTCTTTTAAACTTCTCATGAATCGCAAAATATAATATAAAAGTGCTGTAATACACCAGTGCGTTTTCTATGTTTCGAAAACTGTAATAATAATAATGACGTCACCAGAGCGAAACTCGGACAGGGTAACCAGTCACAATGGAGACTATCTCCTTACTCTCATAGTCCGATGGGGCGGAAATCCAGAATGACCCGGGGGATATATCAGTAACGGGGTAAAACACCGTCAATTTCTTTTTCGACGGGACCCGGAATACAAACCCGATATCTTACGATTAGTAGTTGCGCTTACGACCACTTTACAACAAGATTTAATAAATTGGTTTTCTATCGAGAAACAGCCTAAAAATTGTTTAGAAAAATATAACGGGTTAAGAAACATTTTTTAATTAAAAGTCTAACGGCTGCGTTGATAACTATGAATATACGATATTTGTTTTTTTTTGTTCCTGAAGGAAACGTTTAATATTTTCTGAACTATTTAATATTTTCCTTAAATCAATCTTTCATCTATTTAAAGGCATTAAGTCCGCATATACATCATATTTTATGAAGTTTTAATACTTAAATAAGTAAATAAATATAAGGGCAAGAAGATTTTTATTTTTTTATTATTATTTTATAAGAACCAAACAAATTAAATCAGGGACGGGACAGGCCCTTGATCATTGGATAAGAAAAGGGAACGATATTGAAGGAAACATATACAAATTATAGTCTTTAGATATTTTTAATATATAAAATACATTCAGTCATAACCGTTTCTAAATGCAAACCTATTTTTAATATTAACTGTTTGTTAATGCATAAGTTTCAATGACCCGAATGAAAAACCAGAATTAATATTTTCTGCCTATCAGTCTCATTTGAGATTTACACAAATTATGTAATTATCTAGTATAGAAATTACTGCACAAACTGTTTGCAGTTTTTAATTTAAAAAATCCAAAAGTTAGCGCCACATTTAAGACGTATCTAAATAAAATTTCCAAATGAAAAAAAAAGGATAAACTTTAGTTACTAAACAAAACAATGGTACTATCTAATGCTACACCTAACAGTCTCAAGTCTATGTAAACAAATAAAGTTAAAAATTATCAATGCACAGTGTAAATGAAAACTTTAATTTTTTGCAAAGTACATAATCAATAACTCCGACTAAACTAAACATTTTTTTATTTTAAAAACCATCAACAATTTGAAATTTGTAGTATACTCTATATCCCTTCATAATTATATTTGGCATGGGCAGTATGGTCAAGATCTGTTCCCATTTAACGTCAGACATGTCATTGTCATTTATCCTAAAAATAGTATCAACTTCATTGAATATTTCTTACTGCCATTTCGATGTAAGTTATTTTCAGACTATTAAAATGGTTTGATATTGATGCACCATATTTGCTTCATATTCTAAAAAATATCAAGGATATGCTCAAGTTGATCACAACGTCTGTCCGAGCAAAATTTTATGTTATTTTGGTATATTTTCGAACCTTACGTTTTTTCTTTGTTTGACTATCTAAAATATTCTTTACAATACAATATCATGAAAAATATTTGATCAAAACCAAATTTTCTAACTCATGATAGCACAAAGGCATTCTCGCATATGATATTTTTCATTGTGTTGGTCACAACATAAATAATTAAGCATCCTCTGATAGTTTGGAAAATCTATGATGTGTACCTGATTTATGGAGCCAAGCATATATCCATGTCGCTATCTTTTTTACCTGGGCATAATACACTAATGCAATATTTTTCAAAAAATTCAGCAACTATATTTTCTTACTTCGAACTCGTTTTATCGTTTCTTGTCTTCCGTGTCATATCGTATTTACGTGGTAGAGCCAGGCTCCAGCTGTTTTATTGTTGTAGCACGAATAGGTCGGTCCGATCGGAGTAGGACCACGCTCTACACACAGAATATCAGCGTGAAATAACAACTAAATGCTGCTGTGTTTCCTATGGTGAATGTAGAAAACTGAAGACCTTTTTTACTGGAAACGAGTCATTCCATCTTTGTCCTCAGTGGTGACAATGCATTTACATTATGAATCTCAATTGAGGATAAATGTAGATATCTATGGGCTTAAGCAACCACTTACCATCAGGTGTACTTAGTGCTCGTTTGCCATTCATATTCCAAACCATCCCTACTTCTCTTATCCTTAAAATAAATCTAACAAACATTTTCTGTTTTTCGATGCGACTTTGCTTCTTTTGATTTATGTACCTTTATACGTAACTGCTTAATTTCATGTTTTCGTTTTTTAATACTCGTAACTTTATTTCGTAGTTATTGATGACTTTCATATCGCCTTTTAGCAGTCAGAGCGATATTATTTTGTGAAAGTGGAGGTTGATCTTCATTATCAGACGTATGTGGTGTTACTAGTTTCCGGTAGATTGTAGCTTCACGCTATCTCTACGCTTCTTGATCTTCTCTGTCCATATTTTTCTAACAGCCTTTAGTTCACTTTGTTGATTCACGCTCTTAATTTGTTCCTTTTCCTTTGTTTTTTTTATATTTGTGCCGTTCTCCTCTTAATTCAGCAGTTTTAAGCGGATCATTTTTTTATCTTTGGTGGCGCAATTGTTTAGCTTGACGCGTCTTTTTTAGCCTCTCTTCCCTTGTTTGAGCCAATTATGTTCAAGTAACTAGAACATACATAGCCGTGTAGTGGCGGTTGAGAATATCCACTACCCCATGTCTTCCCGTGAGTATCGTAAGAGGCGACAGAGGGAGACAGACAGGAGATGGCAGCAGCATCCTCCTAGTAACAACAAAATATAATAAAAAAACTGCGGTTGCCAACCCGCTCGCCAAGCGTGGCAACTATGGCAAATAT
>DWHP01004117.1:0-12836 GCA_018247895.1 Parnassius honrathi
TTATCCTGTTATTGAAGGATTTTTAGCTTTTCAGCGTCTAACATATTTATAAGTGAAGCGTGAATTAGGTATTAGAACCCAAACCTCAGATACTATCCAGGGTCTAGTATTTTTGTGTGGCGGCTGCCTTTTTGTATTTGTGCATTATGAAAATAAATAATTACATTCCTTTCTTTTTTTCTGGGATCTTTTATTAGCTTTTTGATATGATATTGCTGCCTGCTTATAAGTTATTAGAAAGATTTGAGTTCCAAACACCGTGTTCTGCTCATATTAGTATACTGCAACTTAAATTTTTACTCAAACGTTGATTAAAGTACATATACATCAGCTTAACATACTCAACAATGATATTAAAACTCTTGGAGAAATAAGTAGGTACAGAATATCTTTTTCAGTCGTTGACCGTAAGTTTCACCGTATTATCTACTTGGCACCAAGTAGCAGTGATTGCGTTTGCACTAATAGTATCTAGTAGGAGTGTTTTCCGGTCTGAAAGGCATGGAGACTAAGTATAATTACTGGTTGTTAGACATTCCATCTTGGCCACCTGATGTAATAACGTGTCTGTAAACTTATTTGGCTGTAGTTGGCTGCAGGTGTCCACTGGCTGCTACAGCCAGTGTAAGTTCGTTCGTCGTTTCCGTATTATATAAAAAACAAGTAGCAGGACCTGGATTCGAAGCTTCAAAGTCGAAATAAGTGAAACACAATTTACTCGTTTTTTTCGTTTTTTTTTTAATTACCTCCACACTAGGATTTTCTCCTGCATCGTGGGGGCAGTTTACAAACATAAATTTCACACGGACAGACATCCAGAACCGTAACAATTACTTGTAAACTGTACAAATACTTGTTCCGTGCGGGATTCGGACCCGCGGCATTTAGCGCTGTAACTCATTGTTAAGCCACTGCTCTACGGTTTTAAAGATATGTGCAGTAATTTGATCTGAGACGTGCATCCTTGCTTACTTGTAATCTTATCGAAGAAGAAAATGTGACCCCGTTTAGTCTACTTTTGGTAATCGATATTCAAGGTGGTTCTAAGACTCATCGAAATTTACCAAAGTTTTATTATAAGACGTCAAATAGCAATCAGCATATAAGCGGTCAGATTCTGCGACACAGTCCCGCGTCAGCAGTTATTGTAATTTCGCATCGCAATAATTAATTATTTATGTAATAAACTTAGAAACGAGGATATCCGCAGTAGAACCAGAGTGACCGACATAGCCCAACGGATTAGTAAGGTGAAGTGACAATGGGCCGGCCATATAGCCCGAAGAACCAACAACCGATGGGGAAAAAGTTTCTCGAGTGGCAGCCTCGTACCGGTAAGCGTAGTATAGGACGACCCACACTAGATAGAGTGACATGCAGGAAGTCAGTGCTATGTGGCATTACTTCGAGGAGGTATATGTTCAGCAGCGGACTCGTGAAGGGCTGTAATGATAATGATGAAAAACTAACATTATAGAACAATTTACTGATTATTTTGTGAAAACCCGTGTTTATTTGGTTTAGATCTAAAATAGTTTCCTAAACCAACAATTTTGTGATGAATTTATTCATTTATTCATCACAGCCTACCCTAGTTCACTGCTGAACATACGTCTCCCATTGATTGCCTTATAAGTGGTAAAATATTTGCCACAGTTATCACGGGCATGGCATGCGAAGGGATGTAAACCATGTAACAAGAAGAATGTTTGCTATACGAAAGTAATCCACTTTAGAGTAGAGGGAGGCCTAAGAAAAGATGAATGGATTGTATAAGGGATGATATGCGTAAGAAAGAAGTGAGTAAAAAGATAACGTCTGTTGGAGGAGAATGGAAAAACAAGACATGTTATGCCGACACTAAATAATTTGGGATAATGCCACAGGAAAGGAAGATTCGCCGTAGTAGTCACGTTTGGCAGGCGGCATGGCAACCGCAGTTTTTTATTATCCAATTGTTGTAAGAAAGACGCTGCTGCCCATTTCCTGTTTTGTTTCTCACAGTCGAAACACGACACCCGTACATGGAGTAATGGATACTCTTATACGGTCATTAATACCTTGTATACGTTTAGGCAACATATTGTAAATTAAGCGATCGTGTAATGGCATTTTAACTACAATGCTTTCATATCATGTTGTTAGCTTACATCAATCGTTTTTCTGGCAGGTACCCAGGCACAAGTAGGCCAACAAAGCGTTCAATTTAACAAGGCTCAATGCCGTTGGGTACTTATGTTACTAGAGGCCGTACGAGTGTCACACGCCGAATATTCAATTGGATCTAGTGTGGGCTTAGAAAAATTACCCAAAATTATAACTTATTGTAAGCGCAGGTCGAATAAATTCTTATTACGTATTCGGTGATTTAATAAAAATTTTGTGAATACTGATTGATTAAACAAAACATTAGGGTTTGTTGTGGACATTATTGAACGTCTCAAACATTTAAATAAGCAGTATACTCTGAAATACCGTTCGCAGATGTATATTTTTTATCTCTGAAACTGATGTCATTATTATAACTTCGAAATGAAAATAGATCAAATGAGCGATATGTACTCGACCTATTATATCTACACCTTTGATTATATATAGATAGGTATATAATCAAAGATCTACGCAAATCTATCAAAACAACTGGCCGAAATAACCATGGTATTTGTAAATAAATACATATACATATATAAACACTAAATAAAATTATAAATATGTTTCTATTTCAATGACGAATTAGCAATTTAAAATTATAAAGCATTTTCCGACGGACGCGCCTAGAATGGCAACGCTAACTATTACGTGTACTGAATTTTGGTCTGCTTAAAACCAATCAAGTAAAAAGAGAGTAGTTTCCTAAAATTTTTTTTTCTGAAACGTACGAATTTAGACTCCTATTACAGATAAAATATTTTTAGAATCAAAAAGACGTTTTGTACGTGGTTAAGCTAAGTTACAGCGTACGGCTGCTACTCGAACGGATTGGATTGACCGAGGAAGGTTCATGCTCTCACAGAATACCATCAATAAAAAGCAGCGGAATACTGGTGTGTTTTGTATGATGTGAGACTTTTTACTGGTAACGAACTAACGAGGCTTTCCATCGTGATCTTTAGGGGTGACAACGCATCTGCATTGTATTTTGATTCTTAATCGAGGATAACTGTAAGTACCAGGCACTCATGTATTATCGGGTTAACTGTGCGTTCATTTGTCACACATACTTCTGTAAAAATAAAATATTCACAACAGGTAATTGCTTAGTATCATTATGTAAGCGTCGTGAATGAGAATTGACGTTGCTCCGTATTTACGTTGCCACACCTCAAATACTACAGGTTTTGAGACCTACTAAATAACCAGCCACGCTAATTACAAAGCATTTTTGTTAGTTCTAGCACAGTTAATATATAGGAGTTCTAGCGTTTACAGAGTTATAAAGGAAAATTAAAAAAGGCCGGGCTACTAACGACTTTATTATATAAGTAAGTCACACTTTCAAGTCTTTCATCTTCAAAGTATATTAATTATAATGTTTCTTATCATCTTACAAATGAAAATGTAACATTCAGTTTAATTGTTAAGCCGTGGTAGCGCAAGAGATAAGTTCTTGCCTTAAACCTTTATAGTACGCGACAAAAATGACTATTTTGTTTTTTCAAAAACAGTTATTAAGTTTTTATATCAAAAAATTCTCGGTAGCAGCCTGGAGTTCGGAAATTGGTAGCGTTTCACCACCGTGCTACGGAAAGCATGTAAAACTGTTGGTCCTGCGCATGATCTCTTCTCGGTCGTGTCGTATTGCCGTCCTATTGGATTGTAAGAGTGAGGGAATAAAGAGTACACCTGTAATGCGCACATACTCGTGAACTGTATACCGCATATCCCGCACAGATTCTCCGTTAAATCTGAGCGTCGTGATCGAAACTTGATCCTTACCAGCACCAATGAATCTAGGCCCACTTACACTCACTGGGGCAGCATGAAGGATTTTTCCCTGCTCCGGACAGTACGGTCCGGAGTGTACAACTTATATTTAAACTCATGAAAGCAAGCACCTACTGGAGTTGAGTACATAAAAATTAGTATAACACTTTCTTAAGTCGGAGCTAGGACATGTTCGTAGCACATATAAGAAAAACCCTGTCTTTGGAATGAGAAATTATTTTATTCATTTCAATTCTATGAAGGCAGCTAAAATGTCAGCTAGTATAATGATTTCTTATATTTACGCGAACACTACACATTGATTAAAACTACTTTTATGGATTTTATCGCGTTTTATTTATTTTATTTTTAATACCCGACGTTCCCCCCTCCCCTTGACCATGGGTGCTAGAAAGCACTCGAAATGTCGGGTATACAAAATAAAATAAATAAAACGCGATAAAATCCGTAAAAGTAGTTTTAATCAATATCAGCTCTAATTTTCCTTTTAATTGAACGTATTATAATTTTAACCTTTTGAGTGGATTAAAATATAAAATATCACTGTGGTCTAAACAGTTATATTTAGACGAACACAGTCGTATGTTATTAAAAACTCCGCCCTTATTAAAAAAAAATAGAATAATTAACAACGGTTCACAATTATTACCGGAGATATACATACGTACAAAAAATACCGTCGAATTAATAACATCCCCTTTTTTTGAAGTCGGTTAAAAATAATAATATAACCATGTTTCTGTCTCGACATAACATGTAATAAATGCTAAATCCAGGCGGTCAACACCTTAGTTCTCCGCCCGTTACCATGTCTGCTGCAAAGCTAAATATACTAAATGTGCCGGTAGCGGCATGCAAATGTTGGGTAGTTAAAAATAGGTTATAGTGAAACCAATCGTTTTGATTCGTACCTAAAAGGTTGCAATATATTGTAGACAATATTTTTTTACATGGTAAAGCCACGCTGCAAGTATATATTATAGTTGTATCACGAATGGATCAACTCCACCGGGGAAGGACCACGCTCTTACAAAATACCAGCGTAAAATAGCAGATCAATGCTGTTGTGTTTGTATGGTGGGTGTAAAGAACCGGAGACCCTTTTTACTGTAAACGAGGCATTCCATCTTAGTCCTCACGGGTGACATTTCGTTTGCATTTTGATTCTTAATCGAGGATAAATAATAGATTTCTATGTGGCATAGCATCCACTTACCATCAAGTAGACTCGTTCGTCATCCTATTCGATAAAAAAATCAGCTCGTGGAAACATTGCGCTTAGTGCATCTTACTTTTGAACGCCTTGTACAACCTGTTTCTCGGCAACAGCGAGGAGCTTGAAGAGCTTTATTAATTTGGAGATTCAATTTTGAATTAGTATATAATTGTTAAGCAACAGTATATAATTATTAAATTTTCCTCAGCTGGAGTTAGGACGGATTCTTTTCAATCTCCATCAACCTGACGACCGAGAAAATGCGTACTGTAGGCGTGTTGATGGCAACGGAAATGACGGGGCGTTCTGATTCCAGTACGTGAGAATATTTGCGTCACAAAATTTCAAGACTGCTATCTCGCTAGGCATCTGTTGTTAGCAGAAACATCGAACGTCTAAGCTAGTACTTGACTAATATCCCGCCTGATGGTAAGTAGTAATGACTTAACAAACGCTATTCACTCTCGCCTCGAAGACACTCATATTATAATCGGACAGAAAGATAGATGCTGGAAACTTATTCCACTCCTTTGCTGCACGCATGACGAACGATGAAGCAAACCGTATATGCGGTCAGTCGAATTGAAATTAACTTTACGAGTATGGTATGGTATGTTCCGCTCGCCATCGTGACAGAAGCGTGCACACACGTGGGACATTTTATACGTGTTAGACTTAGAGCCATGCTGCAGTTATATAAGCAGTATAGTTGCAGCACGAATGGGTCGGCTCAACCGGGGAAGGATCATGATCTAACAGAATACCAACGTAAAATAGCAGCTTAATGCTGCTGTGTTTCGTATGGTGAGTGTAGAGAACCGGAGACCCTTTTACTGGAATTGATGCACACCATCTTAGTCTTCAAGGGTGACAACGCATATATATTTTGATTCTTAAGTGAGGTTAAATGTAAACGTCTATGAGCCACAGTATCCACTTACCATCAGGTGGACTGTAAGCTCGTTTGTCACCTTTAGTCTATAAAAAAAAATCGGTATATTTTGTATTTTTTCGGTGGAACGGCGGTGGTGATGGCAGCGCGCTGGTATGACTCGTCAGCAGCGTTTCGGCATGTCATGGCGCGTACCTTCAACTAAATCATTCGTAACATTGAATATTTGAAATAAGTTCATATCAAACGCCATAAAAATTGTAAAAGAATTATTCAATGTGACATATTTGCGTATAAATAGAAATCATTAATGCTTTCATCCGTCCATTACGGTCTGTAAGAGGCCACTGTTAAAACGTGGCCTCGCCTGTAGAGTGTACCATTGTAGGCATTTTGCCTGGCACTTGGCACGCTTGGTGGGCAAATTGGCAACAGCAACTTTTTATTTTTAGTATTTATTAGGAAGATGCTGCTGCCAGTCTCCTAGATGGTTTCTCTCTATCGCCTCTTTACCACACCCGCGAGACGATATAGCGTAGTGGATATTCTTACACCGCCACTACTCCATTAGAGAATTAATATTTCAATTGTGTACAGTGTAAAAATTATTTTGTAAGCTAATATATTTAAATATCGTAAAGCATAAAGAAGATCAAACTTTTTAACTATCATTTTTTTGTGAGCGTAGGTATACCTATCTGAAGTACTTGCGTTTCGTTCAAGGGTATTAAAATGAGAGAAACGTTATGTATGACTAATCAAGAGACTTAAAACTACTCTGGATTATTTTCAACACAGCGATTAATATAATGACGTCGAAGACTTATATTTGCGAAAATAATTTACATTTAAATCTAACAAACCCACGAACTTGTTATATTATTGTATGAAACAAAACAATAGGCGTCGCGTGACTTAGGTCCTGAAAATAACACTAAAGCTCTATTTAACTTGATTTATCGTGGCCGTTATAAAACTGACCCGTAAATTTTAACTCTACATTATGCTATATATAGTTGTTAAGTCAGAACTAGACGAGGACTTAATTATTTTACTGTCTTAGTGTAAGGGAAATTTAGGTAAGGTTCTTGTAAGTTTAGTACGCAAGTCTAGTCTAGTGGTATCGTCGGTGTGAGCTACAGAGCGGGATGTCGTTTGTAGGAAGCAGTCTCATCCAATTAAGAGCAAGTCCGCTGAATTGCTTGTAGCTTTTTGTCGTCTTCGAAATTGTCTTTCCGCAATTTTCTTTTTACAATTGCAACATTACAAATGTTTGTACATTAAGATATGTTTTTAGTACAATTAGTTTCTTATTTCAAAGTGAAAAAAGTAGTTTCATCACCATCATCATCGTTACAACCATCACAGGTTCACTGATGAATGTCTGCCACAGAGCACGGCCTTGAACACCGACGTGTATCTGTAATATGAAGTCAACTACAAACATCAACTTCCTAAACCTCGTCATTGTATCTAGTAGGGGACTGCCCTTCATTTCGCTTTCAGATATATGTGTTAGTTGGAAACCTTTCATCCCTAACGGTTGGCGGTTCTTATATGCGAGCTACATGTTGGTAACTCTTGTTGTTACAGTCTGCCACGCATAGAAACTCGAGCATAGCCTTCTCCATAGTTGCTAAGCGACTTTGAGCTTCCTCGTACAACGAGCTGTGACCACATCTCAGATCCATATTATTATTAGAAAATTGTAATATGCACTGCGATACATTCTTCCGAAATTATTCTTTGATGCTGTTGAATATTTTCACAATAAATGTTTAAACTGCGTAAGAACAGGTAACAAACTCGATGTGTTACGTGGAGTCACAACGATAACGCTTAGTGGAATATGCAAATGAAGTGGAATTGGAAGTAGAAGTGGTGGCGCGCCGCTTGCTACGCTACGCCATTGTCGCTCTGTACGTGTGTGCGTGCCTAAATAACATGCGTTTATGTGTATGTGCGGCTACCGACGCTCACCGCCCGAATAACAAAACGGAGTTTGATACTAATCGCACTTGGCATGTTTTTTTTGCAACTAGATTTTAAATGTAGAATGTGTATATCATACAAAGTAGCTTTATTATTTTAATTAGGTACACAAAACAGAATAATATCCAGTCATGAACTACATTGCGTAATGTATAGACGCAATCTGTGTGGCATCCTAAAATACATAATACGTACACAACGTAATTAAAAACATTAAGTAAAGTTATCTAGTTTAGAACGTAAATACGTAACAAAATATGTTTAAGTTAATTTAAGAAATAAAATGTTTTTTTTTAAATTATTTTCTTAATTTTACGTCTTTATTTACGAAGTATATCTAAAGCGGATTTTTTAAATTAGTTAGTTATCATATGGCTCAATCTTTTACTGTTATTAATCAATGAATCAATGTTAAGGCGATACATTCTTACTAGGGGTATATAATAGGACTTGTGTGTTGACTTGTAAATTTGCGGAGCAAAAGTGTTTAGGAAAGTATAACGACGATTGGGCTCAGTATTAATCTTCACAAATGAAAATAGGGTGGGGAAATCAATATCTTCGCAAAGATTTTTCATGTCATGAATCATCAAGTGATAATACCACAAATGTTTTCTCATCTCTATACTTTCATAAACCAACATCTAATCATTTATACTAAAGTTAAGTCATTTGGTATTTATTTACGGACGGAACCCGTTAAAAATCGTGAAGTCGTGCCAAATCTCTTTATTAAACTGGCCGGGTCGGGGAGGCGCGGCTAGCGGTACATTCCGTTGTTTACACTTTACGCTAGACGCTATAATGCAGTATCGTCGGCAATTGTTAATTCAGCCCGAATACTACACCGATCAATCGATACTGTTGTAAACTTAGCGTTTTTTATACAAACAAGCTTGACGAATATAACAACTCTCGTAGTTTTGTATCCTATATACCCACTTCTGGTGGCCGCATTCCGTGAACATAGACTTGCAAGGTAAGATTGGATCTGGTCTACTGGCACCTTTATTCCTTGTCTCCCTAAACATCAAAATACAATGAACTTATACAACAAAAGTATAATGTCCATATGTGGCATATTTTTTTTTGATTTTGCACATCCTACATTTCTCATATAGTTATGTAGCAAGTGATCCAAAGTGATGCTGCAATTCGTGTTGGTGGATTTTACATGTCCTCGAAATATTATTTCTTGGACACATATGTTTCTTCTTGTTGTTTAGCGTCACCGCCGATCAAGTGGTAAATCAGCAAAAAAAAAATTGCAAGCAACATTTCATTGGGATCGATCTTGGATACTGTAAGATTTACGCTTAACCACTGATCCACCACGGTTTCCTCTCAGAAATGAGTGCTGTGCCCAGCAGTACCCGGGCAAAGAATGAAACTTAAACTTTTAACATGCTACGTTCTATGTTTTATTTATATTAGCACTTAAGTATAGTAACGAAATTGCGTGTACATATGTTTATCAAAAAAAAAAACAAATCCTTAGCTAAGCTTGTCGGGCAACCGTTTGTCTAGATAAAATCATTAGTGTTTCACGCAGGCTTATCTGCTAAGAAATACGGGCGTTATACGTTGGGCAACTGCAACAAATTTCTTAGTTAAGAAAATAATATCTTACGAACGAATCACAAAATGAATAGTCGACGGAAATATTATATAAAGATTATATTTATTTATTTCTTTAACAGCCCTTAATATTTCACAGCTGGATGAAATAATTACGATCGGCGGGTAGATTGGCATTTTGGTGTGTGTTGATTATACCATTGATTTATGGATTATACGAACATCTTTCATTGGTCGTGATATCTTACTAATATTTCACATAATTAACTCTTGAAACAACCACGGTAAGATTTAGTGATAGACTTAAAAGATAGCTTATTAAAGTCCATTGAACACAGGCCTCCCCCATAGATCGCCTCAGAGGGATATTTGCCATAGCTGTCACGCTTGGCAAGCGGGCAACCGCATTTTTTATTTTTAGTCGTTATCAGAGAGACGCTGCTGTCCATCCCCTGATCTGTTTCCCTTAGTCGCCTCTCACGAGACCCACGGGACGGCATGGGGTAGTTGCTATTCTTACACCGCCACTACGTGGTTAACATATGTCACTACTGGATTATTCAATGTCAATTGCCAAAGAAGAAGTAACTGAATATATAACTGAACATATTGGTTTTCTCCGTGCAAAATACTCTGATTTCTAGCAAAAGAAACTTAATGGAGGATATTAAAATAATGTTGGCCTTACTAGAAGGTGTAAGCTATTTTCTTACATTAAGGTATATATCGTTCGATGTTTTCTTAATATTACAAAAGTGTTGTAGAGAAATCTTTAGCGCTTCTACACAGTAACGTTATTTTCATCAATGTATTCTTTACGCTATAGTTTTTTACGTCATAGTTTACCAGGCATTAATTATTGTGATTATTCTTGGTTTATGTCTTATTATTATTATTATTAAAATTTAGAAATTTCTCCTGAGCCAGTTAGAGAGCGCAACGGGTGCGTATAAAGAAAAAATTTTGGAGAAAAAGTTGGCATTATTTGCTTTATACTCCTTAAGCGAATAATATTGTAAATATACAATGTTATAATGTTCATTTATCTATTCCACGCAAGTTGAATAATGTTTAATTCAGGCGCGTACGTAACCTATTGTTTAGAACGCGTTACTATCCAGAACATAAAATTAAATTCTCATCCGTACGCTACGGGGGTGAATGGTGCTTATTTGGATGCGACGGTATGATACTCGCCGTCAGAGGGCCGGCCACGTGGGGCGAATGCCAATGCGCAATTATATTTAGTGTCTATTGCGATTGCTACTGAGTTAAATAGAAACTGTGTCAGACAACACGTTTGTAAACCACAAGCCGAGCTACCCGCAATAATTGTAATGGAATCGTAAACTATTGGTGGCGTGTAGGATTTATCTTTAAAAATCACTTAAATACCAACGTGTTTTAATAAGAAATCTGATATATCAGTGTCGAAACTAAAGTCAGTTTCAATAGAGAAGTGAAGTTTCGGACGAGAATATGCGAACTAAAATATCAAAATGTCAAATAGCGCGAACACTGTAGCACCGCGGTAAAGGGATAAGGACTTCTTTAAACTTGGGACTATCTATAAATCACGTTATATAGTTAGGCCGAACATGATTACAAAAGAACCAAAGTCAAGAAACTCTTTTGTACTTTGTCTCATTTTCTGAACGTGTGGTGACAACGTCAATAAAATACATCACATATTACATCCCGTGGGTGTCGACAACTCCAAAAAGTCGACAGACAGACCAGCAGTCGTCCATTATTGGACGAAGAAGATTTTTTCTAAAGATGGAACCAGTTGTTTAGTTTAGGTACAAGTGAGATTTCGTTCACACACCTGTAGTTTCTTAATTTGTGTGCCTGTAGTGCAATTACAAATTGCATCAACGAAAGTATTAGGTTAACAACATTCAAAATATGACAACAATCTTCACGTACTTCACATATTTACACGCTGCACAATACATCCTGAGTTTGCTAGATGCCGCTGGGATAATAATAGCAATTTGTCACAAAGGTATTTGGTTTGTTTTAATTTATGATACTCGATCAAACAGAAATTGTCTCGGACATAGATTCGCTCGTATTTTAGAGGGGTAAAGCTAGAATCAGACCATAAAGTGCGCCACGCGGGAGCCGCATTTATCAGCGATAAGCTCGCTTAGATAGACGTAGAATATATTTCAATCTACCTGTTACCCTAGCGACTACTTCTGAGATGTAGTTTAATAAAAACTAGCCGTTATTTGATTTACTGTTAATGATACCGATGTCTATTGATAATAGCAATCACCTTTATTCTAGATCATCACAACCGTTAATTTTTAATGTGAACTTATTATATGCTTTCTTACAATTTACGATGAATTTCTTATTTTTATGCGAACTGTGAATGTGTAGTACATTTAAATAAAACTAACTTTTACGGATTTTATCGCGTATATTAACTTTTTAATTTAGTCTCTCTTACATAGGACAAACAAAAATATCAATTAAAACCCGCGTTAAAGAACATATGTGAAGAATCGACGCTCCGGGAAGTCTGCAGTCGTGAATATGTCCAGGATCGCCCCCGTCACTTCAGATTTGATAGATCACAAATCCTCGCTAAAGAACACCGATTCCTTCCAAGAATGATTCGCGAGGCTATTGAAATCAAAAAAAAATCCTAATTTCAATAGAGAAGATGGCTGGGTGCTACATCTGCTTGGGCTCGTATAATTAATAAAATTAAATACCAAACCAAGCATACAACTGCAAGACTTCAAGATACTATAAGTTCATACGGCGTAGATGGGAAAAAAATCAATAATATTAATCTATGGTACCGCGGTTAACTACGACATCCGGTCGTTGAACATCACAGTCCCTCCCGTGACCATGGGGGCTGTAAAGCGCTCGAAACGTCGGGTATATAAAAAAGTTAATATACGCGATAAAATCCGTAAAAACTTGTATTATTTAAATAAATAAAAAACGTGTGGCACTCGGGGATTGCCGCGGTAAAGCTATTGCATAGCATTTTTATCAACTTACGCAATTATAATTATTTATTTATTTTATTCATGCAGTAATTTTTGCTTTGTATTTTTTCTTTGATATTAATTCAAGTTACACTTTGTGGGCGTGGTGACCGATAAGGAAACAATTTTTTTCTTTTATTGAATAAACGAGAAGTTAATATTGTTTAAAATATTTTTATTATCTTACAATAGATGTAGG
>DWHP01004118.1:0-12836 GCA_018247895.1 Parnassius honrathi
ACCTTACAGCCAAGTTCATAGTGAACAAGATCGTGAATCGTATTGCACTGAGAAAGATTAATAAACATAAGTGTTTTGCCTCGAAATACGACCGTGTTGTAATGGCAGAATTCAGCCAGCCCACGGACGCTGGTGTTTTTTTCTGGCTGATATCTGCCACCTCACAGACGAGAGGCTAAACAATAATTGAATGATTAAGTTATTTATTTTGTTTAAAAGTGACACTGAAAAACTTGTTTTATAGTTTTTTTTATTACTTCCCGTTCAGACAAGCCTAGCAATCCATTGTTTATGTCGGCTTTTCTGACAACATTACACGCGATGATTAACTGTATGTTCTTCTCAAGCTGTGACCGTATCGACCTCTTGTTATATCCCCGAATCCGCTTACCCCTAGCAGCGACTTTTAGCTTTAGGTCGTCTATACGCTCTGTCAGTTTTTGCGTTATATTATACTTGGCGTTTGCTGGGACAAACTGACATTTGTCCCAGAAAACGCCATCCCAAAGCATATGCCCTAAAGCATATCAGTATGCCGATGAGGGTCCTAGCGTCTGCAATACGTTCACTAGTTCTTATTCGTCTGGCTGGGATGGCGCTACATTGTCTAGTAGCACTTCCAGCCGTGAGAAGCTTGGCGCCAATAGTACCGCCTTTATTATTATTACAGTACGATAGAAAAAAACTTGTAGCTTGCAAGAATTATTCAAATAGGGAATATTTACAAAGTTTATTATTTATATTGCTTAACTAATAACCTCACTATTACAAAAGCAACATGAACAACATCCACTAATCGATGATCTGCCACCGACAGATGTCCGATATAATGGCAGTCGTAATGGACTTGTTATGACTAGTACATATGCTGAAATGAATCTCACGCCAATATGTTTCACATTGTGCTAGTGTAAAGTGTCCCTTAAAGTGAGTTACTTCTTGATGAGGAATATACAAAGTTCATGCATGTCTCAATTAGGTATGTGTGAAGCATTGGACTGTTGGAAATTTATTTGCCTAAAAGATGATAAACAAGATTTTTAATAATGTGGAATTAACATGTTTGCTGCAGATGGCGTGACAAACTTAGAAATTATATAGGAGATACTCGTAAATGTTAGGTGATTATATGTTATAATTTTGTTTTCAGTTTATGTATACTATTGGTTACATGTTTACATTTAAAAAATTATAGCATTTTTGTTATTACTTTAAGTAATTGTATAATATGATGTGTTGTTTCAGTTTGTTTATATAATTAATCATAAATATGTACCACATTCGGAACATTTATTTAGTCTTACATTATTTAGAACGACCACTAAATCTGAATCGATATCTTCTTATCAGTTATGGGGCTGGGACTACTTTTTGAGTATGTCAAATTTAAGATAGGGTTAGGTATATAGGCCTCTTTTTGGCTTTTGGACGTCGGTTTCTTTCCTGGACATCCGCCGATTTCTTCATCAGAACTTACAACGTTTTCCTCAAGCATTTGTTCTCCCAAATTTGATTTAAAATATCTCAATGGTCCTACTTAAACCAATATTTTAACCACTTGCAAATCAAGCATATGTAATATGGATCTAATGGTGCATTTGTTAGTTCTTGGTCCAGATAGACACACTGCCAGCAATCAAGCTACTAAGTCAACGTCTCCCATATTGCTGCATTATCACTAACATTTTCCCTATACTTACGAAGTTGTCCACTGTGGTCGCTTTCATCACCTCTACTTGAAAATAATGGTTGATATTCTATATTCAATGGCATTTCGTTTTACCTTCGTATAGAACACCCGATTTATTTAGAACTCTATAGATGCATTTATCTGTTATTCCGTCTAAACGAAATAAAATAAAGACAATATATAAACAGTAATTGCATACGTATCTACGTAGAAATGTATTGTAACTGAGCCCGAATAACATCTGATGAGGACACAAACTTAAAATTTACAATTTTTTTGCGATTATTATCAAAAACAAGGCTTATTTATACTATTAAGGGTTCTTATCTACACAACTGTCATAAATTAAAAATATATAATTATGTTTATATATGTTTTTCTTGGATTACAATTGCCTATTGCTGTGTCCTGGCTCCAAGGGCGAGGTTTTGTGGGCCAGTGTGTCCACAAAATCTTCCCCCTCCTCTAAATCGCTTATTGGTTTTTACAGGCATTAAATGTTTTGCTAAGATTATCCTACTATGTGTCGTACAATCAAGTGCGTTAAAATTTAAATGAAAGAAAATTGATGGGTGTAAATTTGTTTTAATTTAATGTACTCCCTCGAGTACTCGAGGACTCCAGAGAATAGAATGTCACGGCTGCGGTACGAATGGGTAAGCTCAACCGGGGAAGAGAGTCAGTGAAAAGATCCAGAGAAAGCTTTTTACTGATGAAGAAGCTTCAAACAATTTGCATTTAAATTCTTAATGGAGCATAAATGCAGTTGTCTATGTGAATTCACTTATCATCAGGTAGTCCGTGTTGATGAAGTTTAGAACTAAAATCGGCGAAAATTCTTGACAGGCTACGGAGTTTTTTTTAACTTATAAAAGGCCAGTGCTTAACCGTAATCCAACCTGGTCGTAAGTTGTGATGAAATCCTAGACGGTAAATCACAGTGTCTTAGCTTACCTAGAGTCTGCTCACTCTTGCTTTGAGGACGCCCAGATTGTATTCAGACGAAAATAAAGATGCTGGCTAATTATTCTACGAATTTGGTTTTAGCATTAAGAAATATCAAGCAAACCGTTTTGTTTGAATACTTGTAATATCAACAACCAAGGGTTGAAGACCATCCGACCGCCGGTTTGTCCAATTATGGAAAGGGGAGACAGGAATAAATGTATTTAATTACACAGAAAGATGCATGGAATTTATTTACATAGATATTTACTAAAGTAATTGAGAATTACTTCGCACAAATCCGCTCAATAAGATAAAGTGATGTATCGTACCTAGTTTGAGAAGCACCTCCCGCCCTCCCACAATTGCTTGCACTAATCCCGGTACCACTAATCCCACCATCACTACGCCCAACTCCTCTACACCAGGAAAGATACACCATCAAAAACAATACGACACGTGTTTCACCTCTAAACGAGGCATCCTCAGGTGATGTAGACTCCGTGGTGGCTGACCGCTCAGCGGTCTTCTTTTTTACTTTAATTTAAATTTACTTTAACTTTACTTTAATTCTTAATTACTCAAATATAATGGATTTCCGCAAAGTAACGCCTGATTCTATTAATTATAGATATTTACATACGTTTCGTGGTAATTCCGGATAGTTATTACAGCAAAATATTTATATATTACAACCGTACAACTAAACCATAAAACAAAAATTTAATATAATTATGCAACCAAAATATATATTCATAATTTATTAAACGTGTTATTTATATGAACAATAACCATTCATGATAAATTATAGTTTGTTTTTTATCGTAATAAACAGTATAATATTATGTTGCTATGGGGATAATACTATCTTTAACTATCTACTAAACTATCTTTGTTTGGCAGAAAAGAGCCATGAAAGCAATTTATAATCTAATTCCGAAGGAATCTCTTTAAGAAAATTTTATAAAAATAAATATTGATGTACATTATGTAAATACTAAGAACAAGCACAAGTTTGTTCTACCAGTTACTCGACTCCGTTTTAACTACAAACTCCTAGAAAATATGCAGGAACTTCTTTCATTAAGTAAATAAAACATAGTTATACTAATAAAGAGTATACAAATGATAATAACACCGTAGAATGAGTGATCGCTACCATACGCCTTCTAAATGTTTCACACTTAATTGTACAAAATACTATATTCTTTATAAATGTGAAAAAGTCCCGTTCAGTTTCTTGCTGGAAAAATAGTTTCTCAAAAAAAACTTAAATGACTTTCACTAATTATTCTCGTAATATACATTGAGTAAAAACGATTCTATTCTATGTTATGTAAATTATAAAAAAATGTAAATAAATTTATTCGAGAAGTATATTCAAAACAATGCATTTGACTCAACGTGATGAAAACTTTCACAAGGAGAAGGAATAAAAGTCTTATTCCCTGACAATCGACGTCTACAATTCGTATCCACGAGAGGCAGCGGTCGCGGTGTTATATCTCCATTGTTTCTTTGAAAACGCCGTTCAACTTTTCTTTAAACACAATTTTCCTTCTTTTCTTACTACCGTAAAACGAGGTGTATAGAAATTGCGGGGTGAAAATAATAAAAATCAAGAAAGTTTTCGTGGTTCATATTTGACTGTTTTTCGTTATATGTCAAATAGACATTTATCCTTAAAAATTTAATTCAAAGTCTACCTTCTGTGAACGCGTTTAATTTGACTACCGCAACTCTTAATTTTAGGTGTGAAAAATTAGCGAATTGTGCTGTTTAATGTGTTTATCTCACTATGTGTGTAATAAATTATATAAATTCAGTGAATATAAGTGAGAATCCGTTATTAAATTTCAAAAATTTGATAAAATCTCAGTACATGTTAAAAGGGGTTAATAGAATCTATTGAAGGGGGAATAGAACCGTAGTATGGGTTTAATGGAAACGTAGAAAGGAATAATAGAAACGCTTAGTGTGTGAAAGGAAACCAATGAGGGGTCAATAGAGATAAATAAATAGGGTTGTCAAAAACTGTTAGCATAACTAAATTACTACTTTCATAGTTTCCTTATTAATAAGTGGTAAGTTCATAATATAAAAGTAGTATCTGAGAGCTGTGGATTTAGTGATTGCTAAATAAATAATCGTTTAAGTGATAATTTTCATTTACAGATAAATACTGCTGTATGTGTATTCGACAGGCCGCGTGTGTACAGACCAGATCCTACAAGAAAAAGGTATAAAAAATATGCCACGGAAATAAAAAAAGAAGCAATGGAAGAGTATGTAACTTCTTGAAATGTTAAATTAGAAGAAGTTGCTACTAAAAAATATGTCATGCACAAATCGGTGTCGTATCGTCACAGTACCCGTGATATGAAGCGACCAGGAAGCCAAAGAGCTTAATCCGATGATACTGAAATGTTCTTTATAGAAAACATATACAAATGCGCAAAATGGGGTTATCCCCTAGATGCTATGGATCTCAGATACATAATAAAAATGTATCTTGATAAGATAGGAGTGGCCTATAAAATATTTAAAAATAATTTTCCAGGATCGGATTTTGTGCAGAGTTTCCTATTAAGACACAAAAATGAGATTTCTCAAATAGTTTGTGAAAATATCAAGCGTGTGAGAATTAAGGTATCTCCAGATACAAGTAAAGAATATTTTAAAGAACTCGAGAAGTCTTTAAATGGAGTACTTACTTCTAACATTTTAAATTATGACGAAACAAATTTGTCGGACGACTCTGGGCGGAAGAAAATACTAGTCAAGCGGGAATACAAGTACCCTGAAAGGGTTTTAAACGATACTGAGGCCTATATATCTATTATGATGGCTGGTACCGCAGATGCCAATATGTATACCGCTATATGTCGTATACAAAGCAACCCAATTATATGATTTCTGGGTCCAACAAGGTCCTGATGGTACTTGAAATAATAGGTCGACGTCTGGATGGTTTGATGGAACTAATTTTGAGGACTGGAAAATATGGTGGTTCCTTATTTTAAGGATAATATTTATAATTATTGTTTATTCTTCGTCGTATTTGCGAATTTTAATTCAGAAAATTGTTTTTTATTTTCATTTATTTCATTCAAATTAAAATACGAACCAACTGTTAAGTATCTTGTTTGATTTATTGAACAGAGTTCATTAAACATTCCGTAAAAATGAAATCAGTTAAAGTACAAATATATTTATGTGTATATGCATAAATTGTTTAAATCACAAAATATAAATTTCGTTTAGCATTTACAAACCAAAAATTTTTTTAACACGGAACCTTACGTTTTTGCATGTTCGATAAAAGTAATTTGTGGCAGACCTAAGAATTTTTCGATTCCCACTTTGCGCGTTTCTATAGACCCCAGTCATTGGGTGAATAAATATGGTAAATATTTTACAAATGTTTTGGAAAACCTGTGCCTATAGTTAAAAAATATTGTTATAGCTCTTTCTACATGGTACCGGACATGATATAAAATCACTTGAGGTAAAAAGTGAGCTATTGACAACAAATTCTTTGGATAAAGTTGAAAATCGTTGCTATTCGTCCCATTTTACGGTATTTATCTTTTTTTATTACAATTTCTTACCATAAAAAATACATTTTTATGTTTTGTTTTTTAAAAAAGCAAAATATGGAGTGTAGAGGCAAGGAGGAGAATCTCCCATAGGAAAATAGTTCAAAAAGTATCCATCCGCAAGCAGTAAATAACAGTTCAAAAACTCTCCAAAACAGCGCTCGAGTAGCTACAGGGTATGATAAATCGCCGTATAAATCGCCGTGATTTTAAAAATTAAAATTTTGAAAGCAATGATAATTATTGTAAAAAGAATTATAGTGAGTCTGTGTAATAAAAAAATTATAAATAGATCTTTCAAATTTAGACTGTAGCTACAGAGGCGTCACCCTTATTTAGCGCTTTCCTACGGACACTTTTTTGTCCAGAGTCTGTGCTCCCTACTCCTATACTCCATACAACAAAGTTTGTCTAATCCATATTAACATGTCAGACTGTAATGGTAGCAACACCGTTAGGTAGTGTCGATTCGTATTAGATAACACCGATTTTCAATTCCATTTCAATACAAGTGCAATAAAATCGATTATTGAGTAAATGTTCCAAGATTGCTTTTGGAGACATCGATTTATTTGTAAATTTTTTCAAACGTACACATCTAGTGAGAAAAAGTATTACAAATTCGTATACGTACAGTACATTTCAACATTTACACTTTTGTACAAAATTCTTCTCCATTCTGCTGTATTCAGAAATTTTGCGTACTAAATATATTTAACGAATACTTTCGAGGATAATTTCTATTCCACAGATAAAAAAGACCATATTATTTTCTAGACGGTAAAAAAAAGTCACCCAGTAGGTATATGGTTGCTGTAAAATTCCTGAAAAGTTGAAATTAAACGCGATAAAATCCATAAAATTGGTCTTATACCAATTGAACAATAATTTTCAAATAGGTGCTAAAGAGTAGATTTTAGGATAGTAATAATTAGAAACTGCTTTGTTAGTGAAAATGTTATGGTTCCTATATTCCTTTTTTTTAGTTACAGATAAAATATAAGTGGAGTTTAGGAAGCTTTAATGCATCTAAAGACTTTACAAATAACATTTATATTATTTTGCTATTGTACTGTAATAGTAACAGTATCCGCTTCTTAATTATTATTTTATAATTTAGGTAGGTGTTCTTTCAGTATGTGTACGTATTTAAGTTACGCGAAGATTATCTCACATATATAATAAAGATATGTTTAAAAATAGCATACATTATCTTAGATAAAATGACTTCTACGTGAATTAGTCAGATTCAATAGTCAATAGATTGTTGGATCGACTTATTGTGTCGGTCTGGCATTTAAGATCGACTTATAAAATCGATTCCTTAATCTCAGTTAATCGATCTCTAGACATGCCTAGAAATCCAAATTGACATTTATGTTGACATTTACGTTTTTTATTGTGCTGAAGGTACATTATCTAGTACTCACTAGTACTATAGTTATAGTAGAAGTAATCTGTGGCTGAAAGTATCGGATTATAAAATTCTGTATTTGCTATTCACCAGTCAGATTTTTCTTGAATATTCTTTGCTTTGAGTTTTATATCCTTGGATAGTGCCTGTAAAATGGCTTTCTTTAGGCTTTGTGTATTCTTAACGGTAATATGCAGTCTTATAGTAATAGGTAAGTTTCTTTTGTGATACCGTGTTGCAAGTTCTTTGTTAGGTACTTTTATCGCGTTACGTAGTCCGTTCCAACGCGTTGTGATGTTTTTGCGTTGTCAATGATGATTGAAAGCGATTTGCGCAATTAGAGGTTGAGGAGTCTTGATTCCTATCTACCGTCCTGTTGTATTTCAATAAGATCAATTTTACCCTCTTTTTCCGTAGGTCTAGGAATAAGTGTAACTACGAAGAAGCCGGTTCTTATTCCCATTCCTTCGTCGGCAGCGTCACAGAATACACCTGCCTTGATTCCAGTTTCAAATTCCGATGACATGCCTGTAGATGTTCATGGGCCGTCGTCTATGACTACCCTCGAATTGTCAAAGCCGGACCCCACTCCAGCACCGAGTCCCGTGACCACGCCATCCACTGCTGTGCCTCCTACTAAACACACAACTACATTGGAGCCGGCCCCTACTACAACGGTGTCTACTACAACTGTGCCAACTACTACCACAGTTACTCCTACTCCTGAGCCGAAGCCCACGCCGGCGCCTGGTCCATTACCAACACCATCACAAGGCATGTGGTCCTACACCGACAAGACCAGTAACGTGACATGCATCCTCGTGCAGTTTGCAGCTCAGCTCAATGTCACATACCCAAAGAACATTAACGGCTGTAAGTATTCTTGAATTTTTTTGTTTTTTTAAATATTTTTAACACATAATATTCCGAAATATATAAGGTCTTATATCATAATAACTATGTTAAGAAAAGTTTTATCACATATTGAAATGAAATTTTTAAACTACTGTGTGTATATGAATAAGAAAGGTGTACCATAATATTTTACGGTAAGGCCTTCTCAGTATGATGTATTGATTTCCTGTTAGGGTTTTAGGGTAAAAATTTAGAATTGTTTGGCAGAAGTGGGGGGGGGGAGAGGAGTGTCCTCTTCACTGCCATTAAAAGGTAATACACCTTCCTTCAGAAAAACTAAAAAGAAAATCTTATAGACCTGACCTGAAAATGATAACATTTATCTCTCTGGCAAGGAAGGCAAGAGCGGGGCCTATCACAACTGTAATGATTTCTGGCCGAAAAATCATTACCACAAAGCCTGTGGCGGTTGCAAAGTGCGTTGCAGCTCTTGCCACAGTCTTCTAAGTCAAATGAAAGGATTTCTGGGTTTAAAGTATTTAATAATGATTTCTTTATTGTTTGTAAATATAATTTATTAGGAGAGTATACACCACAGAAGAATAAAAATACTGTAGAAGTAAATAATGTTATACTAGTCCGATGTGGTCTTATGTCCTTGTTGCACTTACACAAAGCTATGTATGCTATACAGCTTTATTACCGAAATTGTTAATCCATGTTATACCATTTATGGCTTATAGTAGTTTATTTTTATTGTTTCAAAAACTGTGCATTGACTTTTGATGTCAGTGGTATTGTTATAATCAGGGGTCAATTTCTACCAAATACAATAACCACCAACCTGGTTTTAGTGCTAATATGTTATGAAATTACACCTTGTAGTGGCAGTGAAAGGATATCTCCACTACCGTATATCATTCTATGGGCGTTTGTTGTAATACGCTGCAGAGGTTAATGGAGCAGAAGATGGGAAGCAGCATCTTGTTGGTAGCAGCACAAAATAAAAAACGGGTTGCCGACCTGATATTTGATAGGCTGTACTGATGAATAGATGATGATATGAATATATTTTTAAAAGGTAGAAGGTCATTCACATATGTTAGAAAAATTTTCTGAAAAGAAATCCATTCCATTTCATGTTGCATTCAAGTGTCTATATGAAATTTGGAACACTGAAACTGTATACAAAAGATAACCTTGAAGCCATGATTTATTTTTCTTCCTTAGTTACAACAGAAGTTTATTGAGTTTGAGAGATTGAGTTTTGCACATACATTAACAATTTCACATATGTATTTCAATATCGCCAAGGTTAATTAACAGATTTATGTAACTTTATTTTTCATTGTAATTTACTTTCACTGTGGTTAGTTATGCATTTAGTATAGCATGCTATTCTAAATGAAATGTATACTCTTGTTAGTATGTCTTAATCGTTTTGCACTGAATTTTATTCATATTATTATATGTTGTACCAGCAATAATACTTACTTCTTACTTCCGTTGGTGCTACAACCCTTTGTGGGTCTTGGCCTCCTCCACAATCTTCTTCCAGTTGTCACGCTGCCTGGCTACCTTTTTCCAGCTGGTAAACTTACCCATCTTCCTGAGATCTTCCATACAGCCATTCCAATGCTTTTTAGGCCTGCCTCTCGGTCTCTTCCGTTGCGGCGTCCGCTTTGTCATTATTTTTACGGCTTTCTTTCAAGGTGACACCTCAGTCGCTGCGACTTACAGTACCTGATGATGTTCTCGTGCCCGATAATTACGTCCAGTTCATGATTTATGCGTTAACGATAGATACCGTCATGCTCTTTTATGGGGCCATAGATATTTCTCAGCACTTTCCTTTCGAACACAGCAAGCTTCAGATCATCTCTCTGGGATAAAGTCCGGGTTTCACAGGCGTTAGTCACAACAGGCTTGGTGATGGCGTACCAGCAATAATAACCATTTACAATAAATAACACCGTGAGTCATCATGAATATTAGTAGAATAAATTAATATGTTATTAATATTCAGTGCTGAATACTTTTATTATGACAAACTTACTTGCAGTCCGTGGCTACTGCAGCCTATGGACATCTGTAACTACCTTCAAGCAAAGAAGGCTGCAGATGGAGATGCCACCTCTTAGCATTAAGATGGAATGCCTTGCAGCCTGTTGTACTCTCATTTTCCATACCCTTCCGACTTCAGAGAAATTCAATTAATAAATAATTCGATATTTATTTCAAGAAGCATTGAATGATTTAGTGATGGTGCTAACGCACAGGGGGAGGCTCGCGTCGCCGCAGCCTCCCCCTGTGCGTTAGCACCATCATTTGGGAGGCATCGCGGGTGCCAAAACTATTAATCTAGATGTAGGTCTTCTCAGGATACCCGTGTTCATGATAACGTCAACAAACCTAGTGTGACCATCTTTTCCCTCCCGCATGTACATTGTATATTTTTGTTATACAAAAGTAAGGGTGTCGAACGAGATTCTTCACCTGACAATCGAGGATAGATGTTGGTGTATTTGGGTCACATCTCCCACTTTCCAAGAATAACAATGCAGATGCATTGTCAGTCCTTAGTCCCTTAGTCATCACTCACCATACAAAACACTGCAGAAGAGGTGCTATTTAACACTAGTAGAGCTGTTGTTCCGCTGTCTTGTATACATATTACTTGAGGACATTATCACGTAAATACAACAATATTTATATGTTACACACAGCACCCAGCAGAAATAGCTAAGATGGTGGTGTCAACCTACACAGACTCCCAGGTAAAAAAGGATTCATACCTTTTAGTATGTTTCGGGTCTGAAGGAGTATAGAAATCCAGTATAATAATAGGCTGTGACCTGTGAGGGCATTACATCTCGATGCTCAGAAGCGACAATGAATCTGTATAGTGAAGGTTATATGGTCATCTGGTTAATATGGTTACTTTCCCTTAAAAACTACAGCCTTTGTAGCATAAATGGCTTTGTGATACAATGGCTCTTGATGAGTCTATCAAATAACAGGGTCAAAAGCGCGATGATTTATCGACGCCATTTTGACAGTAGACATATTAGTAATTATTTTAGTCGATTTTAGTACTGTGTAGTGTAGTTACTTAGATCTTTTTAAATATTTTATGTTATGTGTTTTTAATAATTTTTTGATGTGTTTGTAATTATTGTCAAAGCTTGTTGCTATTTTTTTCTTAATATATTTTAGTTATAGTTCACAACTTTGTGTTTTTGTGTCTGTTTGTGATTGTGTCTCCTTCTTAGTTTTGGTTTTATAGGGCCAAGTGACCATTTTACTCTCACACCCTTACTTTTCTTTGTTCAATGTTGACAGCAGTGGAAAATGGGCTGCTGTACCTTCTTACCATTAGGTGGATTGTAAATTTGTATGTCACTTCGGTTTTATATAAAAAAAGTATTACTTTATAGTATAATAAGCTTTTAGCAGATTTTTTTCTTAAATTTATTATCAAAGCAAGCATTCCATTCTTATATGTTGATATGAACATTATGTATATTTGTGAAATTTGTATAATTGAATTAAATCTAACACACTTAATCAAATAGGCAGGCAGCAGTATAGAGCAACAAGCAAGCCTAACAGCAAAAACGAATAAACCATTTCTGAAGTTAGTTTAGCCAAAACATAAAAATTCTTTAACAAAATCTTTATTTATGAGGTTTAATTATTGGTGCGTCTTTTAGTGACAGTGCATCATCGGCAACATGTTTCACTTTATGGCTTTATCAATATTATGTATTTTACTTGCTTATATAATTCTCTTCTGACTTACTTTTTCTAGTTGGTGATTGATTAGTTTTTTATAATTTTTTTAAAACTGTTGTCACTCCATCTAGTGTTAGAGTGACGGCCTATTAAGATTTGCGGGAAGTTGAAGGAAGTAGGTTAGTACAGGACCATATTATGTGGTACTCCTAGTTAGCTTATATTCTGCAGTGGGTTTGTGAAAAGCTCAAATGATGACGATGAAGAAGCATTAGTAGGTCTTAGACTAGTGAATGCTTTTTGCTGACCCGACTGTCTGACGTGCTCATAAATGTCATTCATTTTGTTCCGCAAATCGTTTGCATAATCGGTTGTACTGCTTTAGGTGGGCATACTGGGCATCAGGTGGTACCCCAGTGATCAGGTATACAGGCAGCCGTAATTCTCTTCCAAAGTTTGCGAAAGCTGGTGTCCCTGATGTACTTTCGTGAACAGCGCTTCGATATGACAACAAAAACGGCTGTATGTGCTTGTCCCAATCTCGTTGCCGATTGTCTACAACTTTTGCTAGGTACCTCTCCAATGTCTGATTAAATCG
>DWHP01004119.1:0-12835 GCA_018247895.1 Parnassius honrathi
TTAGTGTCGGTGTCTGTGAATTGACCTGGGAATCATTTTGTTTGCTGACCGTGTCTTTCCTGGGTAGGCTTTTTGCAGCGGTAACCGACATCCACGCGGGCGGAGCCGCGGGCGACCGCTAGTAGAAAATAAAGTGGTTGCGCCAAAACACACATTTAACTATATTAACTGGTAATATCCTTCCTCTTTACTTCTGTCTCCCTTCCTACATGGGCACGCCTCCAATAGGAGGTTAGATATGGTGGCGTTATTCTGTTCGACCAATGGGACACGCGCACCAAATTGATAGGTCGGAAACACACCACCGGTCGAGCAGAGTCGTCGACGTGCCGCTGCCGCGACAAGCAATTAAAGCTAGATATTGGATAGCATAGTACCTCTGTGGTGGTTGGGCCACAGAATAATTTAGTAGTGACCGCTTGCGCAGTGCTATTCGTCGTGCACTAGTGCAAATAATTCGTCGTGGGGCCAATGGTCAACCTCAGTGCAGTTATCGTCGCGCATCACCGCAGTCGCAACTTAGCGCCATCGACCTCAAGGCCTGCGTAAGAGGCAGTCAGAAGATCAACGCCCAAGTAAGTGCATTTTCCCATGTTTTGTCTTGAGCTGTTCTCATTTTTTGTCTTTTTTCCTACAGCTGCTCATGCTCCTACCCTACCAGCTGATATGGTAAATTAGGTCCTAGCAAGTGCATTGCCCAAAACCTGCCACGTGTCACTTCCGCCATCTTGTTTTGGTTATAGAGAACCACGCTAAAAACACTCCACTATCGTTTATCTCGCATACAAATTTTTGGGGACAATAGCCCCGGAAACGAACCTGAGACCTTGTGGCCCAACCATTTTTGAAGTTCCGGATCCATAGGGCAACCTAGTCACCCTAACATCTAATGACCATTCTTTCCGGGTTTGAACCGGGGACCTTACCGCCGCACCATAAAGTTTCCCCAAAATTAAGAAATGATGCATATTATAGATGGAAACTGGTAAATTTGTATCATAAATAAAATAAGTAATAAACCACACCTTTCTCCAAATTAACACTCATTTTATCTCTTCTATGATACTAGTTTTAACTATTTTTCTCAAGTAAAACATTGTAAACAGCCTCAAGCAGAAACTAAATTACTTACTCCACACACACTTCACTGAATGACAGCCCTTTCAAGATAAAGTATTATACGTATCGATATGCAGAGATTTACATTGTTCGCATCAGCAGTTTTACGACCTCTCTCTTGCTGGTGTTTGTGCAGATTGTTCCTTTATTTGATTTTCTTAGTCTCATACAAATAAGACCGATATGAGTATACCTTCCTATATAAAAATCTTTAGTAACACCTTATTTTATAGGAGAAGGGGCAGACGAGCATGCGGCTCACCTGATGGTATGTGACTACCGCCACCTAAGAACAACAGCAACACCGGAGAAACCGCAGATGTGTTGCCGACGTCTTAAAAAGGAGTAGGCCCTTTTTTTGAAGGTTTCTAAACCGTATCGAACCGTAAAAATTTCTGGTGGTAGTCGATCCCACAAGGAAGTTGCGCGAGGAAGAAAACTTTTTCTCGAAACAAACGTTTTGAAATTACACAGTGGTGAACCGCCGGTCATTCAGATGGTGATTGGTATCGCAAGTGTTGTTGCGATGTGCGATGGTGAAATTGTAAGGTCTAGCCTTACAATTTATTTTATTAATACGAAAAATTCCTCAGAACACTCCCGTGGCAAATGCGATAAAATGCAACATCTCTTTGCAGTGCCCATGAGTCAAGCCGATCGGAAAGAGCTCAGTCACCGCGGATTCGAACGACTCTGCGCTGGATGCGATTAATTGAGAGGAGCTAGCACTAGGGAGTTCCAGTCCAGAGATGGAAATAGTATACCATGTACGGCCAACCCGCACCTTGTGAAGTTGCAGGCGGTGTGCCGGAATTGGTAGTCACTTGAACAAGAAGACCAATTTTGCCTTCTCGTCCCAGTGACCACGAAAACATGCGTCAATCAATTTTTTGACGCCGAGGATTCCGATACTTGTTAAGTCAACAAGGGAAGTAACTTGAAACTGAGGAGATACGAGGAAGGGGTTCGATTTAGCGGTGAACTCGCAAACATGTGTCTTTTGGGGGTTGAACTAGATTAGATTTAGTCGACGGACACAAGTTTTTCCTCTACGTCATTTTCCCGAGAAATATTGATGCGGTTGATATATAAAGTTTTGTCATCCGCATAGCAATGAATGTTACCGGTTTGTAACATATCATTAACACGCAGAAGAAACATCTTTGGTGATGGCACGCAGCCTTGTGGAACACCAGCATTAATGGGCTTGAAATTGAAGCATGCACCATCTACTACGACCTTAATGTTCCGATCCGCTAGAAAACTAGTGATCCAATTGCATAATTTCTCAGGAAGTCTTATGGTAAGAAAGCTTCGAAAAAAGCGCTTTGTGTCAATCCCGTCGAAAGCCTTCGCTATGTCCAAACTAACTTTCAATGCCTCCCCTTTACACTCGAGTGCTTTCGGCCATCTATGAGCTAGGTAACCCAGAAAATCACCAGCAGAGCAACCCGTACGGAAACCGTACTGGCGGTCCCTAATCATATGGTGATCCTCAAGGTACGTCATGAGCTGGAGTTAATATTGTTTCCATTATTTTCTAAACAAGGAGGTGATAGCGATACTACAGTGCCTTTTGAGTTCTGTCGTTTACATATTAACTGGCTATTTTCAATTTGTAACTATTCAATATTCAAATTTGTTTGAACTCAGAATCTCAAAAATATTGAAAGTGTAAAGATTAATGGTATTGTTAAGTCACAGAGTCGTTTTAAATCAGAATCAGGTCACGTATGAAAATGAATCTTACTAAGGGAAATATCCGTGCAGTAATTTTCTACAACATACTAAGAGGTCTAACATGGTTTCCGTGTTTTGAAAAGCTAACTTCTGTGTACCGTGATGAAGTCCGGTGTCTGAGAACTGTTGAAAGCTTGTATTTAGAACTACAGTGTGGACATCCCAATCTTACTGACAAATCTCATGAAGGACGTCCAAAATCCGTCTTCACTGAAGATAACATTGTTGCTGTGAGAAAACTAATTCTCGAAGAATTTCATGTATTGTATTGAGACATAGAGGGGTTATGAGGTATCTCAGCGACAACCATTCAGAAGATCGTGCATGAAGCGCTTGGTGTGAGAAAACTAATTTACCATAGGATCCCGCATTAGCTTTCCGACGATCATAAGGTGACCCGTGATGGTGTAAACTCTTCAAGTGCTGAAACGAGGAGAGCCAAATCACGTCTATGACATCATGAGTGGTGACGAATCTTGGATCTATGCCTACAATCCCAATTCCAAAATCATTGCCGAACTTCGGAAATCTAACCCAAAGCGCCGCATCATTCTATACCATGACAACGCAAGCACACAGAGCGCTGGTCTAACGATTGAATATTTGAAGTAGAAGACGTAAAAATTCTTGATCATCCTCCGTACAGTCCTGATCTAGGCTTTAACGATTTCCTTACATTTCCTAGAATTAAGAAAAATTTTTGTGGTCAAAGGTTCCAGTCCAGTTAAGAAGCAATCGACGCTTTCAAAACACCCAAATTAAATACCCCCACTTTGGAGTGTAATAAATGTTTTAACAACCGGTTCGCGGAAATAAAAAATTATATTAAACTGTTTCTTGTTGTATATTTTTGGTCAAATGACAAAACTTAAAAGCCATGCCTCGTAAGCCTGTAGTTAGTAATTATCTGCGTAAGGTTCTCATTAATCAGGTTTCGAAGAACGACCGGTCGAGTAGGAAGACTCACCTACATTCACGGTCTTGGGATGCAAATAAAAGCGCTCCTAAACAGAACCACCGGCGATTTTTCCGGACCGATACGACCTGGGGACCTTCAAGAAAAGAGCTTACTCCTTCTTAAAGAGCCGGCAACGCACCTGCAATTCCCCTGGTGTTGCGGTAGATCATGGGCGGCGGTAATCACTTAACACCAGGTGAGCCGCATGCTCATTTGCCCCCACTTTTATAAAAAAAAGGCTTATTTTGTGACTAACCTGTAATGTTCCATATTATATTGTTAATGATTAGCTGTTAGTACCATAACAAAGTGTACTCACCAACGTCGTTTTGAAACGCGGGATGTTCAGGCAGCGATCTGTGGAGGTCTCTTTCGATCTCATCATTAGCCTGATTCCTTGAAGACAATGCCTCATTAACCAATTTCGTATATAAGCCTTTATTCTGCGCCTTTTGCAGAATCGAACCCGAAAACACGCTCCACAACTCGCCCCGTAAAGATTCCGGTATACCGTTAACCACTAGCTCACTTCCCGCAGTGGTTTGGTACATGCTGACTCCGCGTCCTACTTCTGACATGTGATCTTCCCATTGTTTTTCCTGAAAAAGTATTTTAAGTCCATTTACAATTCTTTTAAATAAATCTATAATAGATATGAACATAATATAAATAATTAATAATCTATTATTTATAAAAATTATTGGGATGATATGGTGTTGTCGATATTCGTATGTCGCCACTACACAGTGAGAAATCATTCCATATGGTACGTATTATGTTATTTTTAAACACACGAGATGCTCTCTTGGAATTTCTCCATCATCGTCGAGACTATTCACGTACATAAGTACCACGCATGGACAAATCCCAAACAAAAAAAAAATTGATGCCGTGTAGTGTAAGGAACGTTTAGCCAACTGTATTATTGAGGCATCAATATGTAATTATATATCATAAAATAGAGTAATATGTCACATTAAATAATCTACCACATTATTATGTGATTGTGAGCTAAAGAACCAGTAATTCTAATTTCTAATCTCGTCGCTTAAATGTAACAAATCACAATAGTAGTTTTAATAATTAATCTTTATGAGGACCTTTATAATCTTTATACTTTGCTGTAAATGTAAATTTACGAGGACAGTAAATCATAGTTGTAAAGCGATAATTATGTAATATATCCTTCACATTGTTAAGGGCTAAAATATTTTTATTGCTATATAAGTATTTTTTTATTATGTATGGCTAACAAAAACGAATTGATTATGGCTGGTATCACGTCTGGTCAATTTACGACCATTTAATTGGCATCATCATCAACATCGTCGTTACAGCGGATCACAAGTCCACACAGGCCTCCCATAAGGACATGCCATAAAGCGCGGTTCTGAGCCATCTG
Organism: Parnassius honrathi; assembly: GCA_018247895.1. NCBI lineage: Eukaryota > Metazoa > Arthropoda > Insecta > Lepidoptera > Papilionidae > Parnassius > Parnassius honrathi. Next base: position 5,220 of record DWHP01004119.1, read on the forward strand.
CATCTACTGAATTTCAGCTTTCTTGTGTTAGGTTCACTTTATTTTACTTGCTATAAAAATAACATACACAGATGATTTTCTTTCTGTAATTCTACGGCACAATACGTTTCAAATGTAAATGTATAGGTATTATTCCCCTCCTTTTATAATAAATACTTCAAGAAAAACTACCTTTTTCGATATTTACGTATACATTGTATGTATACTACGTACCTCTTACCTATTTATAATTATAACAAAAAAAAACATGCACTTGTGGGTGTAAGCTAGATGTTCTACCCAAATCAGATAAATCTTACTACATTTTTTACATGAGTTTATCATTTTTCCTCCGGCCCATATTCTCATCAGGCCCGTAAGCAGTTTAATATTCGAAATTCGTCACACACGGGCTTAAGTCGCCTCGTATGACACCTACGTGATTTACTTCTATTTTTTTTTATAGAATAAGTTAAAAACAAGCATACAGTCCACCCAATGGAAAGGGGATGCTGTGGCTCATAAACATCTACATCTATCCTCGATTAAGAATCAAAATGCAGATTCGTTACCACCCCTGAGGACTAATATGGAATGCCCCGTTTCTAGTAAGACGGATCTCCGGTTCTCTACAGTTACCATACGAAACATAGCAGCATTAAACAGCTATTCACCGGTCGAGCGGTCGGCTCGACGTCGGTCGTCGTTCGTGGTAGAACCATTATATGCAACATCATGGCTCTACCACGTAAGATTTCTCAAAATTAAATATAATAAAATTAAACAATTACCCTTTTCACAATGCCTACCTTTTTCTGCTGTATCTGCTTTATAGTAGCAGTCTGATGCGTCTTGAAGAGTGTCATTAGTGGCGGCTGGGGCGTCCAATTAGTTCCCTCCTCTCTTCTGTCCAACGCTCGGTTAACTTTCTCCCTGTATACATCACTGTCCATTCACGCAATTAAAACAATGATATACGGGGTAAATAATACGCCATTTGTTAGTTGCCCCATGTTCTATGGAATTATATTTAGATGTAACGATAGGAAACTAAGCAATATTATTTACCTATGTTAAGAAGCACCAAGAAACAGAATGTTTAAGTACATCTGTAAGATATTATCGAACATAAGCTTTTGTATAATAAAAGTACTTTTTATTGTTGTTAATATTTTTTGTTTGTTTTAACGTCATTGAATAAAATTGCATAAAGTTACGTGGTAATTAAGGTGAAGATTTCCGACGTTATAAGATTTACGCGCTCCGTTCTCCGCTACATGCATAGTTGTCCAGTACGAAGTAAGCGTGCAACATTCCGTGGACAAAAAAAAATTACTTTATTTGAATCGTTATCAGGATATAAAGGATCTTAATAAAAATGTAGCCGATTAAGAATCGAATACAACAACATACCTTTCATATTGTCGAAAAATCTTATATGGTTGTCATTGAGAAAAACAAAAACTCGAACGTGAGTTTTTCCCGGCGATTAAATTATAGTTACCTAATATAATCCACTAATATAATTTTCGTGGTTAATATATCGTGTTTTCTTTCGATTAAGAATTTAATTGAGTGTTTCATGTATGCGCATAGTTTTTTTCCCGAGCATGTACCTACTATTTCAAGAAGTATCAATTCTCGAGTGTCAAGATCGTGTCCAAAATAAGAGATAAGCGGCGTTGTACACTTTTTTTGTAATAAATAAAAAATGTTAAGCTCGCGTCAGGACATGTGACCTGATAGAAAATTCGTAAAACGAAAATTTCTTTAGCGGCGTTGTACACTTTTTCTGTAATGAGTAAAAATATTAAACTCGCGTCAGGACACGTGATTCGAAAATTCGTAAGACGGATGGAAAGTAGACAGCCGGCGCGGCGTAGGAGAGGAAGTATCCCCCTCTTCTACAGCGCGGCGAAACTGTATGCCTGCGCTTGATTTTTGAGAGATAAACTTTTAATATAATACAAATTGTCATGTTTGTCTACGACAGCGCAATAAATAAATATTGTATTCTACTACTACTTTTATACTGATAATTAAAGCAATTCGCGCAAAATTATTCCCTAACCATTCTAAAATATCAAAAATACACAACGTTAATATTCAAGTTTTCACTTCTGCCGGCACTCCCGGAGTGCAACCCGTCGTTTTTTTTATAGAACAAGGGTGACGAATGAGTATACAGTTCACCTGATGGTAAGTAGATGCTGTGACCCATAAACATCTACATTTATCCTCGATTAAGAATCAAAATGTAGATGCGTTGTCACACCTGAGGACTAAGGTGGAATGTGTCTGGGAATGTCGTTTCCAGAAAAGAAGGTATCCGGTTCTCTACACTCACTATACGAAACACAGCAACTTTAAGTTGCTATTTCACCTGGTATTCTGTGACAGCGTGGATCTTCCCTGGTCGAGCCGAATCATTCGTGCTTCAACTGAACTGGATGATCTTTTTACCCTCTGGAAAAAATAGAGTGTAACATGTGAACGGAGTAGAAGCCTATGCCACAGACATTTTGCAAAAAATAAAAACATATTTTTTTAATTAAATAAATAAATTCCGAAATTCAAATCAATCCACCCGATCCTGTGACCGTGCGAAGTGACAAAGTCAAAGATGTCTAATAAATTTATTGTTTTATAGCCGTTCGTAAAGTGGGATGGGTATGATTTGAATTTCGATAGATTTTAATTAATTCATTTAATTTAAAATTTTACCTACTCCCTTCACATGCCCTATTTTTTCCAGACGGTAAAAAAGGTCATCCAGTATAGATGCAGTGTGGCTCTACCATGTAAAATGTTTATCTTGTATCTAAACAACGCCACTCGATTCTACCCAAGCTAATTCGGGGTGGGTCGCTAATAACAAAGTACATATTATAATAAGCCAAATGAGGTAATTTCTGGAGGGAGACCTATGTTCAACCGTTGACCTTTATGATCTGTGATAAATGAATTAAAGCATGAAAAATATTTTTTTGACCTTTTCTAAATCCGATCGCAACAAAATATCCAAAGCTTTCAGCGGTTTCAGATTTAAAAAAAACGACTAACAAACGTACTTTATTGGACGCCATATTGCAATTAAAACGATGCCGTTACCGCGCTCTGTATTAATATAAAACCTGAACTACCATCCATCTGTTAGATAATTGGCTTTGTGACTTTCGGTGTGCCACCAGGCTATTTCGTTAGTCCTAGGTTTGAATCCGAAGCGACATATGTTCAAACACAATTTTTGATAATATAAATAGAAATATTTATACAATATAGATTATAAATCATATTATGGTCGCCACACACTGTCAGTTCAACTGATTATTCCGACTGATCAGTTCAAACTAAAACTGTTGATATTTTTAAAAATAATGGATATATTGATAATTATAAATATATCATCTCACAGAAGACCAGCGTAAAATAGTAGTTTAATGCTGCCGTGTTTCGTATGTTGAGTGTAGAGAACCGGATACTCATTTTACTGGAAACGAGGCATTCCATCTTGGTTCTCACGGGTGACAAATTTCGATTCGTAATCGAGGATTGTCTATGGGCCACAGCAATCATTTACCATCAGGTGGACTGTGTGCTCGTTTGTCGCCCTATCTTATAAAACAATATCATTATCGGAATTTTATATATATGTTTATTTATCGATATATCGAAAATCCGATATTCTAAAAAATACTAACAGTTTTAGTTTGAACTGATCAGTTAAAATGAACTGACCGTGTGTGTCGTCCATTATTGAAAGTCATTCTCGTATTTCAATATCTAACATATAAAAATTTATGTTTGTTTGTTCGTATTTTATGTACTGGCATACCGTTCCTTAGATTGCGGTAAAACTTTGTCAAATTATTGCTTGCAGTTGCGTAGTTATAGGCATAATGCAATTAATTTACAGTAGTTGGCACGCTTATCGTACCGACAGGTATACTTGAGAGTCATATTAAGCTCTTTCAATTTCTATGATATTATCATTCCCAATTAAACAAAACGACTCTTCCAAATTCAAAACAATATTTCCAAAATTATTTCTTCTGCGGCGGTAACGCGCTGGGTCCTAGTAAATTACCTAACTAGTAAATTATAACTAATAATAATCGTTCTTATATTTAATTTACCACTCGTTCGGAAAATAACTTTGTCTGCACCACCAGCAAGAAAGCTAGCGGAACACATAAAAAAAAGTGCTTACAATCATATACCTATTTTTTTAGACAATTTAGGTACTACACAAAAGAAAGTAGAAATACACCATGTTTATCATCCATTCAACAATCACGTGTGGACTTGTTTATAGTTATGAACATTTGCTCCTTTTTTGCCACAGTAAAAATTCCTATGGTATTTGAAATTATGTATAAATTAAAATGATGTACGTGAGGGTAATATGGTCATCCTGTTAATGTGGTAATTTTCTTGTAACTCTACAGCCTTGTTTTCATATATGGCTCTGTGATACGTTAGCTTTTTATCGGTCTATCGAATAAAAAAAGGGTCAAAAATGCCACGTCATTTTGACACTTAATATTATAGTAAATGTTTTAATCGATCTTAGTATTGTGTAGTGAAGTTAGATTTTTTAAGTTGATTTTTCGAAGTTTTTTATAAACTTATTTAAAAAATTGATTATTTCAAAGACAGTTTTAGTGCAAACATAAACTCATTAGAGTTTTTCCGTACACCATTGCTGTCTACATTATGTACACATTAATCTAATTAACACAACATTGCATTACCGCTAGTAGCTAAGGATTTATAGAGTATTAAAGAGGTTTTGTAAGATATTTTGTGTTTGATTAATGTAAACTTTGCTAATATCTCTCTTAATATATCACAAACACGATTTACTTGATCTTTCCAGTTTAGTCGATCATCAATAATTAGGTCAAGATAGGTGTGCCGTGCCTATTTACAATTTCTATGGCATCGCAAATACAGGGAGTCGAATTGTCAGTATTTTTTATATGAAGGCAGTAACGTGTATGTGCTATTAATTTAGGTATAAAAGAACTTCTGTTGAGGCTTCTGCTTATATACATAAGTATAGTTTCGGCAGCATTGTCGTGTGACCACTTCGTCAGTATGTGAAACTTTTTTGAAGTCTCATTAGTACCTACTTTATACTACGTCCAGCACTGAACAAGTGTCATCTGCAAACTGATAGATCTCACACAGTTTAATTAAATTAGGAAGAATGTTTTCGTAGGTGAAAAAGTGTAGGGGTCTAAGAACTGAACCCTGTGCTGTGCCTTTCTTTACCTGGACAGAGAAACTGAGAGAATCACTAATTTTTACCCCATAAGGTCTTCAATGGAGATAATTTTCGCACCACGCTAGTAATTTTCATCCGCTTTAACTCCGCTATCATTTAAACTTTGAATTAATTTGTTGTGTCTTAGCGTGTCAAAGGCCTTACTATAATCAATAAAAATGACTACAATGTGCTATTTACTATCGATATGCGTGTACAAACTATCTGAGAATATAGAAAGAAGTTCCGAGGTATTCTTTGGGGGTTGGAAACCATATTGTTTGCTAGTTAATTTAGTATAACTTTCATAAAACCTGTGGATTTGTCCGCTTATATATCTTCGACTATTTTGTCTATGGTAGGTAATGTTATATTGGTCTAAAGTGTTCTTTGTAATTATAGTTATGGAATACGACTTTATGTTTTTGTGTCTGTCTTACTTCTAGTTTTGGTTTTATAAGGCGGCAAAGATTAAGGTGACCATATTACCCTCACGTACTTTAACGTCTGAATATCGTTATACGTGGTATGAACCTGCTGCGGCTATATCACAGTTACAAAATAAAAATTGACCCTACCGGGGAAGGACAACGCTTTCACAGAATACCAGCGTAAAATAGCTACTCAATGCTGCTGTAATTCATATGGCGAGTGTAAAGAACCGGATACCCTTTTTACTGGATACGAGACATTCTATTTTAGTCCTCACGTCTGACAACGCATCTTCATTTTGATTCGTATTCGAGGAATGATGTAGATGTCTATGGGCCACAGCAACCATGAACTATCAGTCGGACTGTGTGCTCGTTTGTCACCCTTACCCCGTAAAAAAAAGCTTTGACTTTAACAAACCAATGGCGCTATATTTTGCGTCAAGAGTTGTAAACGGATTTCTACTTTGACAGCGCTAAGGTGGCAAGACTAAATTAAATTGCCCTTGTGTTACAATCGCAAAGAAACATTGTATTTAATGCTACATAGGTACGCACAACATTCAATAAAGATTAACAACCGGTGTTAGGACAATCTTTGAAGTGCTTTGTTTAACGTTGTTTTACTGCGTTTGCATTGTAAACTAGACAAAGGCATTTGTTTATGCTGCCTAAATTGTAATAGAATGATACCTGTTCTGTGTTCAGACCAACAATGAAAGAAAGACGACGTGCTACGTGCATTTGAAGTGCGCGAAAACTTATAGTCCCCACACACGGTCAGTTAAAATGATCAGTTGAACTGACGTACATCCAAAAACTGATCGTGAGTCGCACTCCACGGAGTTTTCCGGGCGCGCCGTAATCCGCTGGCTTCAGTTCGTTTTAGTTACTGTTAGGTGTTTACTTGCATTATAAAGCCATATTCAACTTATTGTTATAACACGCACATAAAAACTCATTTGCAAACTACAAAACGGTTATAGATACATATGTGTGCACAGCAATAAACTTCTACGCGCTGGTAAAATAAGAAAGAAGAAAGATGTGTGCGTGAGTGCGTATTAAGAAGTTGGGCATGGTTTCGGCGTCACTTGAAATGTAAGGATTCCGTCTATCTTTTTTGTTGGTCTGAGCAATCTATATGATTTTACAAATACATAATTTTGGTTGAATATTTTTCACGTAAATTTCTAACTTTTTTCTCTGTTATTTGTCGTTCTACGTAGAGTAAGGTAAATGAGATGTTCCAAAATGTATGGAGCCTGGGGCAGGTCCTTGTACACTATACTCAAAGTTAGGGAAACACATTTTAAACGGTTTTCAACTGTCCAATTATTTTATAATACCTTTGTTTGCTGGTAAAGCACAGGAAGTTACACTTGAAATTGCAACACACAAAAAAACCCGTCGTGGCGGTAAGCTGTAATTTTTATAGTGACGTTTGACAATTGACATATTTATTTCATATATTTTTAACACTGTTGTTACCGTAGACAGCGAAACCTATAGACAAATTGACGCCTTCTTTTACATTCGCACACGAAAAAGATATATTTATGCATACGTCTTGCATAAAAATGAGACAGAGCGGTGTGATTTTTTGTCTCTTTCTCCGTGCCGATTTTTTTGTTTAGCAATCTATACTTTGCTCAACAACTTTAACAGTTCGTACCGATCTAAGCAGTTTACAAGTTGGTATAAGTGAGAAAGTGTTTTGTGAGCTTAAGATTGATGAATCTTATTCAGTTCAGTTCTTAGAACAATTAAAAGTTTTATCTAAATATGTTTGAAGGCGTTTAAAAGTCATAAAGATTATTGTATAACCTAAAACTACATTATCGTCCTTTCTCACTCGAGGTCACGCTAATCATTAGTCTATAGGTTTCACCGTCTACGATATTTATAGAACCTGTGACAGCCTGTACGGGCGTAGC
>DWHP01004120.1:0-12834 GCA_018247895.1 Parnassius honrathi
TATGGAAAAATGTGTCAAATTTCGCGGAGAATACTTCGAAAAGCAATAAATACATTTTTAAATAGTAATGTTGTGTCCCTTCCTTGATTCCCGAAATTTTCAGTGTCGCCCTCGTAAATAAGAAGTTGCATAAGCTTCTTTGTCAAAGCTTAAGATAAAAGTTATAAAGAGAATAGCGTTCACACAATCGAAGTAAATATATATTTAAATGCAACTTACTGTGATCATCGGCCAAGCACAAGATATGTTCCTTGCGATGTTTGTCCTGGTCAGGCCATGGGGCGTGCCTCATCCATGTTGACACTGAGAAGGTGCTGCCGAGCGAATGCCCTAAAACTGATTCCGGTACAACCGCCGATGTGGTCTCACCATCGAATTCGAACATTTCCTCGCCATCGTGTCCTTGGGAAAGATAAGTTTTTGCATCAGGCAAATTTTTACGATTGTCTCTATTGATTTTTCTGTTAGAATTTAAACTTTAAACACTTCTTGCATTTCACACACTTAACTACTTTATTTTTTCTATAGTAATAACAGATTGGTTATTTTAACTCATATATTTTAAGTAGATTAAATATTGGTTATCCTATCTCTGAAATAAATTTCCTTAAAAGTATGAAGAATAATTACAGTAAAAGTAAATTGCGGCAAAATTTTGCAAAGAGTTTATATTTAGAACGATAAATTTTAAACTCTTAATATATACATTACAGATTAATAAATGGTTAAAGGAACAAAAAAGTTTTACAAATAAAGTATATACTAACCTGCGTCAGGTTTCAAGGATTTAGCCCATTCGTTGCCTTCTCCCGGGCTCGGCAGTAAGTCGACAGTTTTTGGGTCCAGCCCTGAAATCAAAATTATAATTATGGTAAACTAATATAAATCAATTTGATAAGATTCTACTCGTGTGATAACCCGCATCAACTCTTGGCCTCTAGGCTTGAGGGTATTCGATATCAGACTTTCAGTTTATTGGTGAATTTGCACCCATATTTGTTCACCGAGATTGAATGTTGGTCACAGTAAAAATTTGTTGTTGTTACTAAGGTTCGTTGTATTACACAAATACGCATTCGCTCAGTCACTCGCTCGCTCGGCACTCAGTGGCTCACCGCAGACGGCGCGCTGCGCGTGCAACGCGTACGTGTCCCGGTCGCAGGCCACGCCCGCGCGCGCCGCCTGCAGCGTCACGAGCGCCTGCACGCGGGTCACGCCGGGACAGCGCTCGTCGCTCGAGCACGCCTCCAGCCGCGCCGCGGGGAACAGCGCCAGCGGGCCCGACCCCGGCGCGTAGTCCACGCGCTCTGCCACGCCTGCCACGGCCACACCATCATTGTTATCATTTTTTATAGAATAAAGGCGACAAGCGAGCTCACAGCCCACTTGATGGTAAGCGAATGCTGTGGCCCATAGACATCTACATCTATCCCCGAATAAGAATCAAACTCCAGACGCAGTGTCACCCCTAAGTACTAAGATGGATGCCTCGTTTCCAGTATAAATAGTCTCCGGTTCTATCCACTCACCATACGAAACACACCAGCATTGACCTACTATTTAGCGCGGGTATTCTGTGAGAGCCTGGAGTCCTTTCCTGATCGAGCCGACATATTCGTGCTCTACCATAATATATATAGGATATGAAAGTGAACGCAAGTAAGACGAAAGTTACGGTTTTTGAAAGAGAAGAAAGTAAAACTATATATGAAATAAGAATAGAAAGGGAGTTGATCGAGCAAGTAGATGAGTTTGTATATTTAGCAGGGATGGGAGATGTGATAAGGATATAGAACGACGAGTGAATGCAGGAAATAGAATAAATGGGGCCCTACACTCTATTGTGAAGAGTCAGAATGTGTCAAAAAGGGCACGTATGGCAATTTACAATGCTGTGTTGGTCCCTATTTTAACGTATGGTAGTGAAAAATGGGTGTGGCAGAAGAAGCACGAGAGTAGAATAAACGCAGTAGAAATGCGGTCGTTAAGGAGTATGTAAGGGCTGAATTTGAATGATAGGGTGAGAAATTGTGTGATAACAGAAGAGTGTGGTTTACAAGATGATGTTGTAACCAGGATTAAGAAAGGAATGCTTCGGTGGTTTAGTCACGTGGAAAGAATGAATGAGGAAAGAGTGACAAAGATAATTTATGTATGTGATAATTTATGTTGCAGAAGTGAATGGCAGAGTCGGAAAGGGACGTCCTAGGCGAAAATTTATCGAAATTTAGCAATTTATTGAAAACGGGCCAAATTAGGAGTACCCTTAACCGACGAGCATGTGTGCGTAGATATATGGATGTGAAGGAAGCAAGAGAGGTGTGTCAGGATCGTGCCAAATGGAAGTCTGTAGTCTCTGCCTAGCCATCTTGGTGACAGGCGTGAGTATTTATGTATTATGTTTCTAATAAAACGACCGCGTTGTGATACAACAGAGAACTATATTTTAACAGACATGACACAGATAATAAAGCAAAGAGTATAACACAGATAATGTAGAAAAGAGTTTACAAATTATGACAACAGAGGTCACTACATTGTATATGAATGATTATATTAGATACATTTTAACAATATTTATTTAGGTTTTGACAAATTTATGAGAAACTAGGCAAAGATAGCTTACATTTTATGGTATTTCTGTATCCTATATTCACTTGTGTAGGGGATTCATAAGAGAATCCATTACCCCATATCATCCCGTGGGTGTCGTAAGAGGTAACAGAAGTAAATAAAACAGGAGAGGATCATCAGCAGTAGGCGCTTTATATGGTAGAGACTCGCTGCAACTATATTGTGGTGGTAGCGCGAATGGGACGGCTCGATTTGGGTAACAGGAGCAAGCTCAGTCCTCAGAGGTGACAACGCATATGCATTTTGATTCTTAATTTAAGTTAAATGTAGGTCTTTATGAGTCACGGCAAACACTTACCATCAGATGAACTGTATGCTCATTTATCACCCTTATTCAAGAAAAAGCATCTACCTAATAACAGCTTAACTCAAGCATGACAACTATGGCAAATAAACATGGGTAAGGCCTATGTTAAGCTGTGGATTTTTGAAAGGTTTTAATTAATGAGTAGACACCAACATCAGTTTTCAATTTTAAGAAAAAGAAGTCTTGTCATACCCCGAAGGTGAATAAGATGGAATGCCCAGTTACTAGTCTCTGATTCTATAATAAGTGACAAACCAGCACACAGTCCACCTGATGGTAGGTGGATGCTATGGCCCATAAACATCTACGTTTATCCTCAATTACGAAATAAAATGCAAATGCGTTATCACCCTTAAGAACTGAGATGGAATACCTCGTTTTCAGTTAAAAGGGTGTCCGGTCCTTTACACTCACCATACGAAACACAGCAGCATTAAGCTGCTATTTTACAAAGCATTCATTATTTATAGTATGTGATGAATACCAGCCATACCATAAATTACAGAATACATCTTAGGAAACAAATATCATATATTAGAGTATATTTTCCTAAGGTCTTCCTAAGAGCGTGCCATACAGCATAAGTTCAAACTGTTGACCAGAATTTAGATATCGGTCTGATCATCAGTATAAGTTATGATGTGGATAAGGATTAGCCAATTTCAAATGGATATACTTTTAAATAATACTCGTTTTTACGGATTTTATCGCGTATATTTAACTTTTTAAATACCCGACGTTTCGAGCACTTTACAGTACTCATGGTCACGGGGGAGACTGAGATGTTCAACGTCTAAATGTCATAGTTGACCGCGGTTCATCATCATCATCATCATTACAGCCCTTCACAAGTCCACTGCTGAACATAGGCCTCCCCCAAGCGTGGCCTTCGCCAAGCGTGGCAACTATGGCAAATATCCCCCCATGAATAAAGACCGCGGTTAATGTAGATTAATATTAAAAAAAATTAAAAAAAGTTAATAATATTTATCCGATAAGTTAAATATGCACGGATTTTACGGATAAAATCCGTAAAAAGTAGTTTTATTTAAATGTGTAGTGTTCGCGTAAATATAAGAAATCATTATGGCTCTTGAAATTAGAAATCAGACTTCCTAAGCAACGCATAATTTTTTGTAATAAAGTTTAAAGCAAACTGCCGTCAAAAGTGAGTTTTTTTATAAAATAAGAGAGACAAACGAGCATACGATACACCTGATGGTTAATGAATATTGTGGTCCATAGACATCTATATTAATACTCGATTATGAATCAAAATAAAGATGCGTTGGCACCCCTGAGGAATAAAGAATGCCTCGTTTCCAGTAAAAGGGGTCTCCGGTTCCCGACACTAACCATACGAAACACAGCAGCATTTTAAGTTATACATGTATCAAAAAGAAAAAACCTCTCAAACGGCAAGCGTCCAAATTTGACCGTTTCGATATTCCGTCAAAATTCAAGAGGTCAAATGAGACCGCACCCACAGCACTTTAACCCATCAAAACTTATGTTTAGAGACTACCTTTCTATGAAGAAGTGTGGCATTATAGAATCAATATAAATTTTTCAATCCTCTAGTGGATAAAAAAGTCAATTAGTTTATGGATATTTATTTATAATGTACGTTTATTTCGTACGCCATTTTCGTGCGGATGTTATTGTGTTGATTTTTTTGATTTTTTTAGTGTTTTATTAGTATTTTAGTATAGTGTTTTATTATAAAATTGTAATGAAATTTTTTGTGTGAATTCAATTTATCTTTTTATGTAAATAAATTCGAGTAATATATATAGAAACCATTGTGATTTTTACGCTGCCGACATCCGCCTGGTATTTATTTTTTTTGTTATCGAAATACAATAAAATCTTTTTGTAATGAAGTAAAACCTAACTTTTGTTTAGACCACAGAATAGAGAATTTTGTACAAATTTTATAATGCCAAACTAGTTCATAGAAATGTGGTCTCTGAATATAAGTTCTAATGGTTTAAAGTGCTGTGGGTGGATGCGGTCTCATGCGAACGCTCGGGATAAGCTGGACACATGCGACTGCATGGCATTTTTATGGAGATTGAAGAAACCCATCTGAACACAGAAAAAATTTCGTCAAAATCTGTGAACCCATTTTCAAATTTTAGCGTTTCTAACAGAAAACAACAGATTTTTATACATAGAGATTATGTAATATCCTTGACACATACTACGCTAAAAGCATAGACAAGCAAACATAGAACAGCGACACGTGTAACATCTCGTACGTTTGGACTTGCGCCCATTCCATAAATTTTGTAAATGATATCAGATTTGCCAACATGAGCCACCCACTGTAAAGCTAATCTCAAGCGTTTGTTTTACGGAATTGCTTGCATAGAATTTTCATGACCGTGAGTTAAGTTATATATGCGACACAGGTTGTTTACATGCTACACCTATCTTATAAATATTGAGAAAAATTAGAGAAACATTTTACGATATAATAAGTTTTATCAATTAGTAGTACTATCCTTTATAATAAATAGAAACAAACGTTACTTTACCGAAAACCATTTCATTAAATATTTTAAAAATAAATTTAATAACATAAACAAAAAAAAAACCTGTCTTACGTATTTTGAAGTGCATTGTTTTTTTTTAAATTTATTGCAAGATCCACAGCACTAAGTACAATGTAAATGAAACTTAAGAAATAAACTTATAGCCAATAACGGATCTACTTTACACATTTTTTAACTTATATTAATCGACCGACAATCAATAAGTTTCAGCCACAAAAGTATACTATTTTAGAATTAAAAATTAAAAACGGTGCGTCTCTCTCTCTCTCTGAACTGTGTGTTTGTGTACGCGGGTACGTGTGTGCATGTGTGTGTGTGTGTGTGTGTGTGTGTGTGTGTGTGTGTGTGTGTGTGTGTGTGTGTGTAGGTGTGTGTGTGTATGTGGGTGCAATATACATATCAACCATTCCTTTCAAGTATTAGAGATCTTCCCTCTTAAAAAGATTCCTACTGCTATGAAAAATGTCAGGAACATTAAATTGGTTATTAAAACTTCTATGCAATCGACTGACCAATGCGTTTTGTGCGTAATTTGTCTTTGATCGTGTTACAGTAAATAATTTTGCGTGTCTCGTTATAACTTTCGGGGAGCAAAAACTCAGTATTTTGGTTGATAGTTCAGGGTTATCTATATATCCGTTGCATATTCCGTGTAAAAGGAACATGTCAGCAAGTACACGCATATTTTTGAGAGTCGTGAAGTTATAATAATGGCAGGATTCATCGTAGTTTTTAAAATGTCGTGCGACCGATAATTTATGTGTTTTATGAATTTTTCTTGCATTTTGTCCAAATCTTGAGTATAAGTGATATATTGAGGGTTCCAAATTATGCTACAGTATTCTAGGATGCTCTTAACATAAGAGTAACACAGTACTTTTAAGCAACCTATGTCTGTGAAGGTACGACTAACACGCAATACGAAACCCAGGCTTATGTACACTTTGTTTTTAATAATTTCTGCATGATTGGAAAATGTAAACTTGCAATCGATGTGAACATCAAGATCCCTAACACAAGCTGATTTTGCAATTTTAACATTATTAACATGGTATTCAAAATTGATTGGATGTTTCCTGCGAGTAAAGGAGACAAAAGAACATTTATATGTATATTTATTCCTACTCGATTATCAGTATAATATTGTTCTAGACTGTTTAAGATCAGCTTGAAGGCTAGTACAATCCATATCGTTTTTAATTTTCGTAAATATTTTGGTGTCATCAGCGTACATAAGGAATCGAGCATGTTCGAAGCGAGCACCACGTACAAATATGATGCGTACAGAAGTGGTCCCAGAATGGATCCCTGTGGGACGCCGGCAGGTATTGCAATAAAATCTGAGCAAAATCCTCCTATAACGACAGCTTGAGATCGATTGCGTTAATAAGATTCCATCCATCTAATCAAACTACCCCGAATACTAAGTTCATAAATTTTGCGTAAAAGAATAATGTGATGCCCACGGTCAAACGCCCTCTCAAAATCCGTGTAAATCACATCAACCTGAGACCCGCCATCTATGTTACTTAATACGTAATCGACAAATACTCCCAGATTGGTAGCTGTGGACCGACCCTTCATGAACCCACGCTGCTCTTTTGATATTGGGACAGATATTACAGGATGGATAAATTTATGTACAACTCTCTCGAATACTTTACTCAACACGTTAAGGATAGATATAAGTTAGTAATTTTCAACTGAAGTACTCAATTCTTTTTTATGAATTGGTACTATATGGGCCTTTTTCCATATATTAGGAAAATATCCGTCTTGAAGACACCTGCGTTAAAGACCAATGACGCAGGACCCGATAGAGATGTAGCACTTTGAACGAAGAATACCGGTGGAATACCGTCGCAACCAGCTCCCTTTTGCCGTCAACACTTTTAAGCAGGTCATAAGTACACTTTTCTGTAACATTAATGACATGTATAGTATCAGATCTAGGAGTTTCATCTGCTGAGTTAGCTGGGTATTGATTCACTGATTCACGGAAGCTTCTCTCAAAAACTTGCTGAATGCGAAATAGATATCCAACGGTGAGTTTAAGACATTCTGATCAAAGGTCATTTGTAGGGGATAAGAGGATTCTACTTTTCTCTTGGACTTTATATAAGACCAAAATATTATAGAATAGTTTTAATTCTTTGTTGCGAGAAACGAATGAATAATTGATAACATTCGGTCTGTAGTTTCGTAATATTCCGTCTGAGATAGCTAAAATGTGCATAATCAATCGGGTTTCTATGATGCTTCCAATTCGCATGAGTCCTATATTTTTCTTTAATTTGTTTTATTAACGTTTTATTATACCAAACTGAGTAAATGTAGGTACTTGAGCAACGACCTTGTAGTACGAATATTTATATTAAATTATTGAAAATGGAGTAATTTTTTTTTAATATGCGCTCTATGTTACTATTTTCGAGTAAAAAGCTCTAGTCCTGATTTCTAAGCGATTCGTTGATACTATCAAAGTCAGCTCGTTTAAATTGATATTTAGTGCGAGATTGAGGTTTAACTGGAGGGAA
Source organism: Parnassius honrathi (assembly GCA_018247895.1). Lineage (NCBI taxonomy): Eukaryota > Metazoa > Arthropoda > Insecta > Lepidoptera > Papilionidae > Parnassius > Parnassius honrathi. The sequence goes on from DWHP01004120.1 coordinate 8,037, forward strand.
TAGAATATCGGAAGTTACAATAGAAAGAGTCGGATGTAGAGAATCTTGTTTTACTTTGTGACGAACGAATCAGAGTCAATTAGGTCCAATATATTATTACAGTTATTAGTGTAATTGTTAAACTGTGACAAACCAAGACAGGAAGACTAAGTGACAAAACTTGATGCAGCATTCTGAAGCTCAATAGAGCCTTCCTCATAATTATTGGTTCACCATATTGCCAGTCAATGATAGGAAAGTCAAAATTGCCCGCAATTATAAAAATCCCCGTCATCATTCATTCCAACAATAATACACTAAGACAGAACTGCCATTTTCAAACGCATGTTTCGGCTCTAAATGAGGCATCATCAGGAGAAATATAGTTTGCGATAGCTTACTGCTAAGACCGCTATTCTCCTGATTGTGACATATTTAATGGTGAATTTACGTGTCATTTTATCGACGGTGGTGTGACTTTCCTAGTGTTATGGTGTTGGGATTAGTGGTGATGAGGATAGTACACGCATTTCAGTAAGAGTAGAAGGTACTCTTTAAACTAGGTAAGACACATTTTTTACTCGGATCTTAACTAATTAATTTTTAAAATCTTTACCATCCTTTGTTTCCTCTTTACATTCAACAAATGGTACAGTTGTTTCTTTTTTTAATATTAGGGTAATAAATAATGATAGTCCTGTGTGGTGGCAATGAACAGAATCCATCACCCCATTTTGTCCCGTAGGTGTCGTAAGAGGCTACACTGTAACGAGATGTCTGATTGCGCGATTGACAACCCGCCTGCCAAGCGTATAAGTGATTAAGGCAAATTGTTTCTCCAATGAGAGAGGACCATGTTCAGCATAAGACTTTTTTTTTGGGTGGTGATAATGAAAAAGATTAAAGCTTAAGCTTATTTTGGCGCTTAAGGTATTTTTATAACTGATCTTGAATAATTACAATTTTTAATTTTCATTGTCATCTTCATAATTACAGACCTTCGAGTCCACCGCTGAATATAGACCTCCCCAAGGAATGCCACAAAACGGTCCTGATCCACCTTCATCCATCGATAGCCTACATATCTTACTAGGTCGTCATTCGAACTGGTGGGGGGGCTCTTCGCCTACCGATACGATGCTGCCGTTTAAGAACCTTTCTTCTCCATCGGTTGCCGGTTCTTCGAGCTATATGGCCACCGCATTCCTATTTCAATCTTTCTTTAACGATACCTTTTGCCGCCGGTATGGATATGGTTACACCACTATCTATCAAATACCATGAGATGTTTCTGTGATTACTAGTTGTCGCCTGTAATAACACCCACAGTATGAAATAAAGAGACCGATTCACTTATGCCGCAATCATACATACAATATTATTTTAACAAAGTGTTATATTTGAATCTTTAGGCCATACGCCTAAAGATTCAAATATATCACTTTCAATTGTGAGCTGAATTATAATAATATGTACTTACGTTTACATACATATTAATGTATTTTCCATGTACCTACATTAATATGTATGCGGTATTAAATGCACGCCTTCTGTATTTCTAAGGTTTCTATATTAAATTTTAGGTGATATAACATATTGTGTAGCACACTGGCTTAGATAGCTCTTGTCTTGAAGTTATCTTCATTATAATCCGATGGAAGGACGGGCGCCGTCTAATTGCTTTTTTCCTTTTCTGTTACCAAAGATAAAGCAATCCATTTTGCTCAAATACTTGGAATATCGACAATCGCGGTGAAGTCGCGCGAACCGTTTTGATTCTCTAATGTTTTGTGACATTTACGTTTTTTTTTCTTTTAATGTTGTAGTGATTTATCCCACCTTATGGCAGATGGTGATGTAACCGAAGATTGAATAACACATTAACTTAATAAAAACCTATTAACCATTGTCTTGAGATAGCCACATTGTAATCGGATAGAAATACAGATGCGGACAAATTATTCTACTCATTTTTTGTAAAACCGTTACAGCCTACTAAAGGCCACTGCTAAATATAGCTTAACTATGAGGGAGGATCATAGTTTGGTTCAACTTTGGCAAATATCCCCCATATTTGCCACAGTCATTGGCCACGGCAGTTTTTTTCTTTTAGTTGTTATTAGCAGGACGCTGCTGCACATCTTCTGGTTTCATTTTCTCTGTCGCCTCTTATGACACCCATGAGACGATATGGGGTAGTGCATATTCATTAACCGCCACTACATGGTAAGCACTACACGCAAATACAAGGTAAATAACAAAGAATATATCGTTTGGTTTGGATGGATCGTAAGTTAACTTCACAGGACGTATAATTTAGTTACTAAAGGTTACCTTGTAATGTAAGATGGTAAAATACTGTATATTATACTTAATTAACTTAATATAATGTCGTATGATATGTTACGGTATTCGCATCTACATATCTACACAATCGATTTATTTCTGCTGACTCTTACACCTGTAGGTATCGTAAAGCTGCTATACATACCGGGAACGGCAGCCCTAGCTAAAACCGGTCTTACAGATGAATGAGCAACACGTGAGCATAGAGAAATGTTTACTTTGACTGCGTGTGAATTATTAGACTGAAATAAATCTCAAGCTATGTTCATATAATTTGATTGTGGTGTCGTGTTCGAATTGTACTACAGTACAGTACAGTATAGTCTACTACAGTAGGACGTAATTTCGAGCTATTATTAATGTGACAAAGATTTATTTAGATTATTTCTTGTAATGTTTGCAAATATTGTTAAATATAAAAATAACACTCTTGGTCCATTCTACGGAGAGATTATAGAGCGGATGCATTTCAACCGCATACTCATTAAAGATTCAACAATGGAAAACAATTATGTGAATCCAGACATACTGCAATAAAATAACATGTACGCCACGTCCCACGGCAAAATAATAATCTGTTTCTCCATGGTGCAAATATTTAATTAAAATACTATTACGCAAGACAGTAAACTATTGAACAGTGAATTATGACAAAAAAATACTAGGATTTGATGTCCTGTTGTCCAATTTTGACGACGGCGAAGTTTATTAATTACGGAAATTTAATTGAAATTATTTATTAGATATGTCGCAAGTAACTAGCTTATTTAGCCGATCAATTAACGCCATAGATTTTTTACTAAACAGCGGCGTTCACTTAACGCCCTGTGACACTAGGTTACGAGCGGCCAACCCGTCTTACTTTTCATACAAACGCTCGTACGTGATTATGGCGTAGTAATGCATCTTTATTTAAAACTTTTGAACTAATAGATATCTTGTGCAATATATCTAGTAGGTTCTATCAAAACAATAAAGCAACATTCAGTATAAGCCTCCAAAAATCTGCTTTTTTGCACATATTTTACCTGAACTTTGGCCATTTATAATGTACCCATAAATTGTAAAACTAAAGAAAATATTTTGATAGAAACATATAAAAACAAAATAAACATACAAAACATACAAAAATAACGCACGTACGGTACATAGATTGGTAAAAATACAACAAACAAATAAATCTCCGAGGCCAAGCGTCCGTTATGTCCATACTAGACAAAGTATGTAATATAATAAAATAATGCGTTACTAAATGTAGTTATGCACATGTCCTGTATGCAGAGAAATTTATAAAACTACGGCTATGCGCACACGAGGACATAGTAGCGAGACGCGCGCGAGTGATTCAATATTATTATCACGAATGGCTCACACTAGGACTAGCGGTCGAACGCCCGCGATAGAGCGGCGAAACTTACCGAATGCCAAACAAACGCTCAGGCGCTATCTCTCTCTTTTCGCTCTGTTGTGTCTGTCTTGATGCCTCTTTTTCTAACATTGCGCTGGGTAAAACAACAAGCTTTTCAACTATACTCGCGTTGACGATAAACGGGCCGGGAAGGGCCCTCTTAAGTTAACTCGTTAAAAAAGATCCGCGTACATTTATATTGTTATATTTTAAAAATGTACGCAACTTTAGCCGCACCTGAACCTTTTTTTTTTCACGCGGAAATGCCTTAGCATACCCACTTTGCAAAACAAAGACTTTTATCGGACTCATAAACTCCATGGTGTTCCACCCTCGCCACATAATGGCAGGGCCACGGGAACGCTTTCGTACACATCAACTTTAGCCGCACCTTAACCTTTTTTTCGTGGGGAAATGCCTAAGCATACCCACTTTGCAAGACAAAGACTTTTGTTGGACTCACAAACTTCATGATGTTCCACATTCGCCACATATTGGCAGGGCCGCGGGAACGCTTTCGTATACATCTGCGGCCCCCTAGCGCCGGCCGACCCATGGCGGCCCCACGTTGGAAGAGGGCTACTTCTCCCCCATCTGCTTCTTCACCAGAACACATGGCGCGCCTTTCTTCGCGGCTTCCGGCCGCACCTTAACTGGCTATGACTTATATTACAAGATACGTGCAATGTTGTATTAGACGAATCGGCTGAATATCATTCAGGCCGCTAGTTGAACCACGCCGTTTAATAAAAAGGATGGCTGTTAAATAAATGGCTAATTAAGCTAGTTAGGTGCCACCTATATTACCTAACATAAGCCTACCTAAAATGTTTATAAATTCTGTTATACATTAAGATGCATAATATTTTCTTTAAAGAAACACACACGAAGGCTTTTCTTTATTTTTCTTTATTTATTACAAATTATTTTTTCTTTATTTATTACAAAAACAATAAACGCACATAAATGAAAATGGTTTTATTTACGAAACAAACTTTATATCACAGCACTGCGTATTACATAATCCTCCGCAAATAGCCCAAATGCTCCGCGCGGGTAATAAAT
>DWHP01004121.1:0-12833 GCA_018247895.1 Parnassius honrathi
ACCTGATAACATAGTCAGGAAGGCGATGGATGCAGGTGGCTCAGGACCGTGCTTTGTGGCACTACTTGGGGGAGGTCTATCTTAAGTAGTGGACTTTTGAAGAGCCGTAATGATGATGATAATGATGAAATATATGCCACCATATTGGTCGTCGCGTGTTGGCGGTGTAAATGAACCCACCGCTCAATACCAACCCTTGGCTGTTGTAAGAGGTGACAGAGGGATATAAAACAGAAGACGGGTAGTAGCATCTTCCTGAAAACTACCGAAAGTAATAAAAAATGCGGTTGCCAACCCGCCCGAGCGTTGCTGCTATGGCAAATATGATTCCTTCGAGGCAATCTATAAAAAAAATCTATGACTAATTGTGGAATATTTATAACCTGTGAAATGAATGAATATGATGCAAACGTCAAAAAAGCGTAGAGCTTAAACCCTCGCTACCAGAGAATTGATATACCACCATTTATGTGTCACCAGAGCCTTGTTTATTAATTAAGAACGCGTTAAATTGAAGCTTGCACTGGAAGAAGCAGTCTTTTTAATAAAGGCTAAACAGATTTAGTGACTTGTAGATCCAACAGAGGAAATTAACTATATATAACTTCCGTCTTAGTTTTGGTAAATTGGGTACAAACATTGCAGAAACTTCAATTAATAAGCATACAGGCAACAAGTCCATCTAAACAGTTGAAGACTGAGGTTAACCCAATTGGTTTCAGCATTTATCTCGAAGAAGCTGGAATCTCTGAGATACTTTGTTTCTTGCTTATGTACGTTTATATTCTTGCTTATCTACTTTAATAATATCATATTTTTTAAGTTTTCCTGTTAAAAAAAGAAGCTTAAATTGTAATTAACAATTTAATAGTTGCCGGTAGGTATCTAACCCCAGTAACTCGTATACTGTGTCGTATGAGTGTAGCGAGCGCAAAGCTGCTTACATATCACGGCTCTATATCTCTATAAATATATATAACCATTATTGAAAGTAATTGTATACTTTTACCACTGATTCAGAAAAAATCTCCGTCCTTCGAAGAATCGGCAAGAAACCCAGCGGGACTTTGGAAGAGGACGCCTGTGACATGAAGTAAGCCGTATTGTATATGTAGGTTGTAAATTTATTGTGTCTTTTGTTTTTAGTTTAAAGATTTAGTCACAACAAAGGCGTCTCTAAAGCGTCCACATAAACCCACCACATTACTAAAATAGCCTATCAAAAGCCCACATGTGGACATAGGTCTCCCACATGGATTGCCTCTTAAATCTACATATACATCCATTAATTTAAACATCCTTCTCGTGTTTGCTAGAGTCGCCGCGGTTGGCAAGCGGGCTATTAAGAAGATGCTGCTGTCCATTTGTTGCTTTATTTCACTCTGTCATCTCTTAGAATACCCACGGGATGATTCGGGGGCATCTTTATAGAAAACTTACCAAATATATCCACGAAATTAAATGGGGTAGTTGATTCCCGCATGAGTCAGAAAATATGCCAAATCTGTTAAAATGTTGCCCCATATATACTCAATAAATTTCGTAGTAAAAGCAGGTCATATAATTTAAAACAAAAATTAACGCCGGAAAATAAATAAAATGCTAAAGTCAATTGTGATTACTGAAGCATTTTTGTCGCAAAATTTAGGCTTGGAAACAATTTCACTTTAAGCGGTTATGTAACATGTCGGAGTAATTTTGAGCGGAATTTGCAAACAGATTCGTTGGAAACTAGCGAATAATTTATTTCGAAGATGGTGTTGCTTTCCATCTGTGCCAATTTGTAAAGGTCTGCGTCTCTTTGCAAGTTAAAAATATCCATCTTCGATTATTAAATTATATAATTTTATCATTCATATTGTTATATTATTTTAATGTATTATGTAAATGATCATAATGTAGGATCAATAATGATTACAGCCTATCAAAAGTACCACAGATGACCTCATACGGAAATATATATTATAGGAGACTGCTTCGTTGATCTAGTCGTCGTAAACGAGATTGCTAATCATTAGATCGAATCCCGGGTCCAACCAAAATCAGTTCCTTATCGTTTTTTTTGTCAATAAATTCTCAGCGGTATCGGGAGTCATGAAGTTGACGGGATTCACCCCATATCTTTAAGAAAGCACGTGAAGCTGTTATTCCTGCGCCTAATATCTCTCCGGTCGTGTTGAATTACCATTCAATCGGATTATGAGAGTGAGGGAATAGAGAGTCACATAATCGTCTCATACGCAGCAACCTACGCTAAAACTGCTCGTCGTGGCCGAAATACGGTCTGGAGGACACTATTAGCCGACTTTGATGATCACAATTTGACTGTATATATTTTGTGTGTGTATATAAAAAATCATATTTACATATCATATTGATAATGCGACTTATGAATATGATATGTAGATACGACTTTTTATAAGAATTGAAAGCTGAGTTATAACAAACAATACACAAACAGGGTTTTAATTTTTCTATACAGTAAGTCAACGTACCGACTTCAGAATATGAAATTATTTCATTTTTTTTAGTTGTTTTATTTCGGCTTTTACTTCTTTGAAATAGTAAATTTTTATTATTATTATTATTTGTCACAGTGACAGCTGGGCAGGCTGATGGCAGACCAGGAATATGCTGCTACTCATCTTCCATTTGCCTGTCTCCTGTTTCATCTCTTAGGACAGTATGTGGGTACAATGCAGACTTGGACTTCATCATCATCATTACAGCCCTTCACAAGTCCACTGCTGAACATGGCCTATGTTCAGCAGTGGACTTGTCCCCCAAGGTACGCCACAAAGCACGGTCCTGAGCCACCTGCATCCATCGACTTCCTGCATGTCACTTGTACTTAGTTGTGACATAATTTTTTCCTTATACATAGTCCAATGCTCGATTACAAAAGGCGTTATTATAAAGAATAAATGATATACTAATATTGCATTAAGTCCGCATATTGTAAGACTCAAGGTTCCAATTATTCGAGCCAACAGCGTAACTAGTTTTTTTTTTCTGAACAATACAAATTGTGTTGAATAATTCATGGATAACTACAATTGAAATGCGTAACAACTAAATTTATAATAACTTAAAATTGTAACTTATTACAGATAATAGCACGTTAGCCTAGAAGAATCGAAATAAGATGTGCCTTGAAAAATTTCAATTTTATATTATAGGTCAAGGAAAGTTGATATCGATGGAGATCGTCAATTCTTTGCTGTGCGTGCCAAAAATAATGTCACGATATGTATAATATATGTTTACTTAATGTCAACTTTAAAAGAATAGACCTCAGGAATACCTCCGTACGTCGAAGATTACAGTTTGCGGGTATTGTGATTGAAATGAAATCCATAGAGAATTGACAGACAGCAAAGTCTACGTAACGGTTGTACGGTTCTGACTCTAGGTTGATGCTTTTAAAAAATAAAGCATCAGTTACGAGAATTTTAACTTGGCTTCCTATCGAGTTAAAAACGGCTTAAAATATTTGACAGAACCAACTCTGAGATAACCAAAGTACTATATATACGATCATATCTGACAGACCTATTTTTGTGCGAAATACCACTACACACGGCGTGTTTACTGCCTTGTTTTTATTTTCTTGCTGTCAATTGGCATTTTAGTCAAAAAACGCAGAAGTTTGCAGAGATTTTATTATCTAACGGCTGAAGAAGAACTTTCAATCCTCAAATCTTGTTTTATAGTAATCTTACAAGTTTGGCAATACCCGTGCGGTAGCGGTGTAGGACTATCAACTACTCCATGTCCTCCTGCGGGTGTCGTGAGTGTTCCTAATAAAATAAAATAAAAAGAAACAGCAGTTGACGATCTGCTTACCAAGCGTGGCAATTATGGCAAATATCTTTCCTACTATATAGTAATAATAATAATAATAATTGGCGTAGGGAAGTGACGACATCATCGCAATGGTTACGTGACGAAACCGCTACGTGAGCGCAGTCAGTCAGCACCAAGAGGTGTTACTGCCATGCATCGGCATAAATTGAAGCTACAAGGGCCCGCTTGTGCACATGGCCTCACCATGAAACGGCGCCGGGTCTGGGCGTCATTCTATAGAACGCGCAAAGGGCCGTTACCTGGAGGTCGCCGGGGCCGTCTGGAGCTGACGCTGGATGCGACAGCATGCGAACCGCTAGCCAAACGCGAGGTGCTGCTCGACCACCTGGTAGCCCCTCGCATTCATCATCCCCACCAGCGGGCTTGGTGACGGCAGGGTTTTCGCGGGCCCAGCAATCGGCACACGCCACTGGTGGAATACGCCGCATGCGTTGGACAGTCTCGATGAACAGCAAAGCATTGCGGGCATATTTTAGGGCAAAAGGGGGAAAAATTGGAACTATCAAGTATCGGCCAAGGATGCATCGATTTTTTGCCGAGTTGAAGCCATCTGTAACGGTCATCGAGCAAAACCTCAGATTTCCGTCGACGCCCCTTTAGACTCCTCGGACCATTGTCTTGTCTGGAGTGTAGTGCCACTCACGCTGAAATTGCAGTTGCATTCTGGAGAGTAGTGCCACTCACGCCGAAATTGCAGTTGCATTCTGCAGGCTGCCACCCTGTTTGGCACTATAGGTCAGCCGATTGGGATAGGATGCGGTCTTTCTTTGCATCCTACCCTTGATACGGGTTTGCTTCTCGCCGGACGTTGCCAACCTGTTGCGGATTCTGTCGCTAATGTGGTACAGGGTATGGAACTTTTTATTTCTACCTCTGTGGTGCCCATCGGAGGCAAATCTCAGCCATGGTTTGGTCGCTCTTGTAAAACAGCATCGTCCTATAAGCGGGAGTGCTACCAAGCCTGGGCTGACGCTTCAGCGTCCCGGGATGGAAACACCAGCGCTCTAAAAAAGAATTATAATTCCGCCTTCAGATCCTTCAATAGTGTCATTGCCAAGGCAAAGTCAGAGCACATAGGCAGAATTGGCGAGAAACTAGTTCGCCTTCCTTCTGAAACTCGTGCATTCTGGTCTCTCCCTAAGGCTGTCCAGGGGAATTTCTATCAGCCATCTCTTCCATCTCTGCACATGGAGGACGACTCACTGGCCGTCAACTTCAAAGGAGAAAGTCGATCTGCTAGGCTCTTGCTTTGCGTCCAACTCGACTCTCCAGGACGGGGGGAGTACGCCGCCGACCGTCACGGGAGGCGTAGGTCGCCGACCATCCCGCGGTATGAGTGCTCCATACTGGAAGTGCAGTTCACACAGCGCTCGGTTTGCAAAGCTCTCCTCTCCCTAGAGATCCACAAGTCAAGTGGTCCTGACGGAATCCCCCCAATTGTGTTCCAGAGTTGGCACCGGTTTTAACGCGTCTTTTCCGGTACTCCTAATCCCTCAGCGTTGTCCCAAAATCATGAAAGACGGCTTTCGTCCACTCGATCCCTAATAAAGGCGGCCACTCAGACCCGTCCAACAACAGGCTTATTGCCATCACCTCCTTGTTGAATAAAACAATGGAGTACTTTGTAAATTGCCAGCTCATGAGGTACCTTGAGGATCACCAGCTGAATAGTGATCGTCAATACAATCTTCGCCGTGGTCGATCGTAAACGTCCCAATAACATCCACACCATCTAGATGCTTCGCGGTCCACCATTGTACGTTTCACAAGGACATTTGCGAGATGGACTCAACTCTTTTTGGCGCCATGGTGGCAGTCTGGCGTACTATACGCACCGTAGTTTTCACGTCTAGACGCGCTACTAACCAAAGTAGCGCTATTCCAGCATGGTGAAGAAGAATTGAGGAGCGTATCGCAAAAGCTAGAGCTCTCACCGGTAAACTGATATGCTTCAGATCAGGCAATAAATAATAGGCCAAGAATTGTGCGCACCGTCAGGATGGCGTTTGCTGGGACAAAAGTCAGTTTGTCCCAGCCGGATATAACTCAAAACCGGATGTAGTGCATGGATGTTCTAAAGTAGAGATTCGCTGCTTGGGGAAAGCGAATTCGGTGATATACCGAGAGGTTCACTCGTTTCAACCAGAATCGTCGCTTCCAGAGTGATCAGAAGAAGCTCTATGAATCATTGGAGCGACCAACGGTAAGTGGAACGGACCCAGCACCGAATCTGGCCAACACTGTAACATTCTGGCCCGGCCTGTGGTCAGAGCCCATAAAGCACAGCAAGAGCCCTTGGACAGAAGTTGTGGCGAGTCATTGCGCGAATATAACGCCCATGGATCCCGTCATTATAACGCCGGATGACGTAGCTGAGGCGGTCCGTAGGGACTGGAACTGGAAAATCCAGGATTCGACGGGCTGCATCACTACTGGCTGAAGGGGTTTGTGATGTGTCGCCCGACAGTTTCAAGAGGCTCTCAACCAGAACTCGCTCCCGAGCCTCTTCACTATTGGGATCACTCATTTGGTTCTTAAAGACCAGGATACCAAAGACCCGAGCAAATACCGCCTCATCACGTGTCTACCGACCGTAAACAAGACACTAACATCCATTTTGAGCGCGAGAACCACTCGTCACCTGGACTCAAATCAGGTGATGTCGCGCGCTCAAAATGGATGTCTGGGTGGTCGTCGTCGAACCAAGGAACCACTTCTCATTGACACGGTCATTGACAAAGTGGTGAAACGCAACCGTCTGAACTTCTCCGCTGCCTGGATAGACAACAGAAATGCATTCGACTCGGTGTCCTATACATGGCTAAAGACGGTCCCCGAGCTGTACAAGATTGACTGTGGAGACTTCTTCGAGCAGTGTATGGGGCAGTGGAGTACGACCTTTTGTCATCTAAGCGAGCGGATGACGGCTGCGGAAAGCCTCTTAAGGATAAGAAGGGGTATCTTCCAGGGCAATTGTCTGAGTCCAATCTGACTCTGCCTCTCTTTGAACCCTCTTAGTACTTTACTGGAGGGCTCCGGGAGGACTTTTCAGCTTCGGAAAGGAGGTACAAAAGTGACCCACCTTTTTATATGGATGACCTCAAGTTATTCGCCTCCAATCGCTCACTCTTTATGAGGCTGAAAGATACCGATACCTGGGCGTGTCACAGAACATCGGTACCAATGAGGCTGGTATAAAACAGTCAGTTTGCGACGTGTTTTATGCACGTTTGACCAAAGTGCTTAACAGCGTTTATCTGGTGTGAATAAGACACACGCATGTAACGGTTGGGTCACGCCTGTCCTCATATGTACCTTTGTCATACTCAAGTGGACTTAGACTGAACTTAACGCCCTGAATAAAAAAGTCCGCACTACTATGACGTCCCATAGGATGCATTATTGCGAAAGCATGGTGGGCGTGGCTTTTTGAGCGCGCTCACCATGCATAATCGCGAAGTGTGTAGCCTCCGTAATTACTTCCTGACGAGATCGGATGATCCATTTTATAAGGACGTCATTTCTTGTGATAAAGGACTTACCCCTTTATCCTTAGCAATCGAGCAATGGCAAGACGCGGCTGTGAGAGCATTTCCGACCGGGAGGCAGTATGGAAAGAGAGGGAGCTCCACGGGTGGTTCTACAAGGCTCTACATGAGCCTTTCTTAGGCACAGTAGCCTCCCTCCACTGGCTACGCTTTGGTGACCTCTTCGGGGAAATCGAGGGTTTTGTCTGTGCAATACAGGATCAGGTTATTAAGACCAACAAATATGGAGATACATCCAAAAGGATGGCACCGTCGACATATATCGAGCTTGTCGCCATCCCGTTGAGTCACTTAGGCATATCATCTCCGGTTGTTCGGCGCTTTCTAACTCTGCGTACTTGCACGGGCACAACCTAGTAGCCAGAATTCTTCACCATGAGCTCGCTCTGAAATACAATCTTATGGACCAGAAATTGCCGTATTACAAATACTTGCTGGAAGGCGTGCTCTAAAATGATCGCGCCAGGCCCTACCTGGCCCGGACCATCATCACAGACAGGGCTATTCTTACGAATAAGCCTGATATTGTGCTAATGGACCGGGCACTGTCAAGGATATTTTTGATCGACATTACCATTCCGTATGACGAGAACCTCGTGAAAGCCGAAACAGATAAGCAAATAAAATATCTGGACCAGGCCCACGAGGTGACCGACATGTGGGGTGGTCTGCCGGTCGAAATTATTCCTGTAGTCGTTTCTGCAAATGAGCTAATCCCAGTCAGCCTCTCGAGTCATCTGAGGCGGCTGGAACTCTGACGGACCGCTCCAGGCTCAAATGCGGAAGGCGGTGCTCCACAATACCGCCCGCATCGTCCGCCGGTTTCTTACCCTTTCGCCCTAACCCTCGGCTGTTTGGTCTCCCCTGCCGAGGGCCTCCAACTGGTTGGGCTTTTATTTATTTATGTATTATTTACTTATTTATGTTAGTATACGATATATATTTATGTATATTTATCATTTCCTTTTAAATAAACTAAACTAGCGCACAACAGCCCGCTTTTATTCAGACATCTTAGCAATCGCAGTGCCTCTTGTATTTTGTCCATATTTCTGGAACACTATTTTCTACAGCGATCGTTCTCCTGTTCTCTAACCTCCATGAAGAAGAGTAAGGTTGACACTGACAGGAGTTTGGGCGGGAACTTGGCCGTCGACGGACTGTCGCTCCTGTTTTGTCGCTTGAATAATGGTTTGAAGTGGATTTTAATTCGTAAAAGTGTTGTGATTTTGTGAATTAACTATCTGCGCGTGTGCACTATTAGAGAAAACGACGAAACAAGTGCTTTGATGTTGATATAAACCTCAAGTTAGTTTGATCGCTTGGGCGCTTTATGAACTTGAGTGGCTGTCGTCATCAACAGTCTGCTGGGTTGAGCTGTCGTCAAAATCTTTCAAAAACTTCGCAATATGAAGCATCATCATATTGTGAAGAAAAAATTTATAAGAAATGAGGGTTCTGAAAGAAATGATAGGCTCAGAAGCGCTTGAACCCAGAGCCGTAAAACCAGTTAAATAAAAAATTGACACTGACAGGTGAAGTGACAGATAACAGTTGTCATTCGATAATTGACAAGGCAAGCGACGATCGAGTGATGCGACGAAATAAAACATTTGTTTAATATAAAATTATCCGTTGTTATGTTCTTGTTTTGAAACAACTCAACATGTGATCATTTAGAAATATTTAAGTACTAACTTTACGCATGCGAAAAAATATTCTATAACCTACATCAATGAATTGTACACATATGAATATGAATCACTACGAAAAACAGCTGTATACTGTGTTCAAAACCTTCGACGTAGATAATGAGGAAGCATTAGACAAGTCTTCTGTACAAGAGTTGTGTGATGCTTTGCAGCTAGAAGACCGAGGCGCAGCACTTGTCGACTCGCTGTTCGAGCGACGTTCCGGTCGTGTCACCTTTACGCAGTTCAGGAACGGGCTGCTCTCCGTGCTTGGTGGCAGCGACCCTGCGCCACTGCCCTCCACTGCTCCCGCAGCCACACCGACGCAAAGCGACGAGGACTCTTCGGGACGTGAGGCCGCACCAAAGTTTGTATTTGGCTCCAAGAAATACGGACGCAGATCACGACCACAGCACGTTGCGTCTGACGAGGTGCCGCGGCCTCGAGTAGCTTCTGATTCACGTCTAGACGACGAGCGTTCGAGACAACGAATGAAGTGCAAACGGAGTGCCTCTGTCATGGAAAGTCGAGATTCCACAGCCTTCGAGTATGTCGAAGATGTCGCAGGTGACCTTGATCACGATAAACGCGTAGATCGTGAGCGGGCACTTTCGTTATGTCGCAGTCTTCAGATGACCGGAATTGACAGGCAACTTGTGGACGGTATATTTGAAAGCATGCCCACAAACGAGATTACTGTCGGTGACTTTTTTGATCGTCTTAACGCATCTCTTACCACATCTATAGCCACTTCTTTGGGTGGAGGCATGAAGCAGTCACATGATGGTCTCTTAAGCCGTACAGAAAATGAGTTAGATAATACAGTTCCAAGTGATGCTGTCGTGGAGGTATGGGAACGTGCCGGCGTGCAACGGCCACGGCGTCTGCTCGTGGAGCTGGGTTTCTCTACTGCCTCGGTGCATACTTCTGATCTGGAACGTGCGCTTGATGACGAACTGCAGGCAATTTTAGCAACTCCTGATGGCCAGGCGGACCCCCGCAACCTTTTGTTTCAAGCTTCATTGGCTCTTGTTCGGTTAAGGCTGGAACTATCACAGCAACGTATCTCCATCACAATAGCCGAGCGCGACAAACTGCGCAGTGATCTCTCGGAAGCAAACCGCCGTGCATGTCTTCTTGCTCAGGATGTCGATGAGAATCATGCTCGAATTGAAGCAGAATTAAAAGCAAGCTTACGGCAGGTGGAAATCCGGCACTCTGAGGCAACCCGAGCTGCTGCTGTTGAAGTAGCTTCCGAACGAGAGCGAGCGGCTGCAGTGCGTGCTCGCCTTGAAGAAGAAGTTTCTAGGCGCAATGACATTGAAGCAAGATTGCGAGCAGATGTTATGACTCTACAAGAAAGAGTGAAAGATCTTGAGACACGTGCTACATCAGCAGAAGAGCGCGCATTACAGGCTGAAAGGGAGCGAGCACGCCTCGCTGCAGAAAATAAGGCTGCGGAGGAGAGTGGGGTGGGGGCTGCGGAAGCATCGCGCCTTGCCACCTCACATCTTAAGGCACTGGTCGACGAACTCCGCCTTGAAAATAAATCGTTGCGCGACCGTAACGATGAACTGTGTGCTGCACTGGAAGCAGCACCATTACGGCCCGGCGGAATGCGGGGTGGTGTCAATGACAGCACCTCATGGCGCGATGAGTCTGCCCTTGATGCTTCACTTCCACTGGATGATCGTTCTGAAGTAAGAGAATTTACTGGCTGATTGTTCACTATGTGTGCATTTAAAATTGTGTTATACACTTTAATGTGTAATATTACTATTTTTCAATATGTCGTTTTGCAGGAGTGTGATTCATCTTCACTTAGCATGGATCAAAATGCACAGCGTGATGAGGCAATCAAAAGACTTCAAAGTATTTGTGAACGCGTAAGAGAACTATCATCATCTATGGATGGAAAATGTGAATCATGCAGCACTGTCACTCGAATTGTTGCCACAATTCAAGCTGGTGTGCTTGAGATTGGAGAAGGCTCATCCCAGTCTGTAGAAGCCGCTGTACAGACCGAGGCCTGCAGCTGTGCGGAGGTCACGGAGTTGGCAGAGACTCTTGAAACCATAAAACGGACACATATGGAGGAGAATTCGCAACTAATGGGTGTCATAAGGTAATACAAGTTATTATGCGATGTAATATGAAATATTGTGATAATTTAGCAATGCCATGTCTAAACGCATGTTTTGTGTACAACTAACTTTAGGGAGTGATCTTGGAGTGCCGGGATGTTTAATCCTGTAAAGTGCAAATGTGAATGATTGTAATTGTTTCCTTATAGCGAACTGGAGTCTACATACGAGCAACTGAAATTAGATTATGATAAATGCGAGGAATACTGGTTGGCTAAGTTGGACGAGGAGCGGGAAATATTCAACGAGGAGCAGAGGGCTGGTGACGAGCGACTGGCTGAGCTGGTGAACAAGATCGGGGAGTACGAGCGTCAGTTCGCGCAGGCGGCTCTGCCCACAATCGACGAGCGCGCCAGCCTTGAGCTGCAGGTGACAGACCTGGAGGAGGAGTTCGCGAAGTACCGGCGCGACAAGGAGGCCGAGCTGTCGGCGCGCGCCGACGAGCTGGCGCGCCTGCGCAGGCGCCTTGACGACGCCGAGCGTCGCACGCCTCTCCCCAACCCCACTGTGAGTGGCTGTTGCATTATCTTATACCACTTGCCTACACTACAGGGCTCAGATAACTTGATATTTTAATAACTAATAACGACACAGTCTACCTGATGGTAAGTAGACACCATGGATTATAGAAAATTACAAAAAGATCTATAATATCATATTATAATCTAAAAGAATATTAAACAATATTATGAAAAAAACATCAATAATAGAGTTTTTGGCCAGTCTTTAAGGGAAGTTCAGTAATGAACTTCTTATGGACTGTACACACAATGCTGTCAATTTGTAGAAGTTTTTTTCCTTGCACAACTTCCTTGTGAATTGAACTCCACCAGCTATTATTCCAGACCGATAAGACTCAGGGACTTTCAAGAAAATACTTATTTAAAGGCTGGCAACACATCTGCAATTCAATTTGTCATTTACCATCAGGTATGTCGCATGGTTGATTTCTCGTATATAAAAAAATTATGCTGAAAGCTTATTTCGCTTCATTATGATATCCTAAGAGGCGCGACTGGGGGAAATATCGAAAATAGTAGTCTTTGATAGATGGCGGTTTTATCATTTCATTCAATGCCAAGTGTAGTTTTTTTTGTTGCAGCTTATTTTGTAAAAAAATTAATAGTTCATTGTTAACACATTAGGTGTGTAGGTACACATTAGTCCCTAGATTAAACTACTTATGATGAGAATGTAGTAACATGTGTGGTGGTATTGTCCTGTGAATAGAATAGTTTGTAATCAAGGACTGTTTACGCTCGACGCCGCTACCCTCGAGCGGGGGGAACTGGTTTGGTAGCGGGTGCGCGGGGAGAGATTCTTGTCGCGAACGGCGGCTGCGCCGCTCAACCACTCAGTTCCTTTGGAGCGCGCCTGCGCGACGCCTGTCGTTTTGTAGTCGGTTGAAACGGCACCCGTGTTCCGCCGCGTCGAGAAGTTATCTAATTCGTTAATATACGTGTCAACGAGGCTTTTCTGGAGGTTGAGTGATTAATTTAACTTCAATTGCTATTAATTTGTGTCGACTAGTTGCTTATGCGGCATTTTGATATCGCACTAAATAATTTGAGTGAGTCTGGAAC
>DWHP01004122.1:0-12829 GCA_018247895.1 Parnassius honrathi
CACAAAAGTTCCTCTACTCACTACAAATAACACGATCTTCTAGAACACAGTTCAAATTATTTAGTTCGATATTAAAAGGCCGCCTAAACAATTCCTCGACATAAATTCAAAGAAAGGCCTCGTTATAACATATATTAACGAAACCAACTGACCTGCGCGGCGCAGCCGCCGATGGCGACAGGACTTTCTCCCCCCACGCGCCCGCTATCAACCGGTCCCCCGCTCAAATCGGGCGCAAACAACTATATTTACATAATGATTTCTTATATTTACGCGAATACTACACATTTAAATAATACTAGTTTTTACGGATTTTATCGCGTATATTTTACTTTTTAAATACTCGACGTTTGGAGCACCTTACAGCACCCATGGTCACGGGGGGACTCAGTCAGGTGACTCAGACGTACTTATTGTTATTAGCTTAAACGAACCTTAAGCTAATAACAATAAGTACCTCACAATAAAGACAATAAAAACTGCCGATTGAGTTACCAAAAATGACACTTTAATAACCGAACACCAATTAAAATTAATACACAATAATAATTAATCATACTTAACACTTTAGTTTACTTTATTTCGCTCCGAAGCTTCGCTTGTATCGTTAATTCAATACTGCCTTGGTCACGGCCCGCAACGGCTTTATTATTAGGCCAAGGGAAGGAAATCATCTAGAATATTCCAGCAAATACCGGTCCCGACCAACTAGGCGTAGAAAATTCGAGTGTGGTGTTTTCTAGAAAGCTCAGTTCTTCTATTTACTGATGCGGGAATTGAGCTTATAAAACATATCCTTCGTGCACGGGAAAATTCACAGGATGCTTTGGGTATATTTTGTGACATTTCCGAGGCCTTCTACTGTGTTCGCCATGAGACATTAATCAGGAAGCTACAGTACTATTGTGTCAAGATCACAGCGCTTAAACTAGTTATTTCGTATTTAAGTAACAGAGTGCAGAAAGTTGTTATCAATGGTAAAAGTTCTTCCGGAGGGCCACTACGGACGGGTGTCCTTCAGGGCTCAATTCTTGGCCCATTCCAATTTTTAGTGTATATTAATGACTTACCCTCCCTTGTAGGGGATAATCATGATATTGTTGCGCGCCTAAGTTGACGTCAGTTACCTGGCACTAGCGCCATCTAGTGTCGGGGACCAGAGCCAGGAGTGCTTCCTCCTCCTCCTGTACCGGATTGTGACCAGGATCAACGATGTAACCTACCGGATACAGAAAGGCGCAAGAGGGACTCCTAAGATCGTCCATGTAGGTCGCCTGGCGCGTTATAATGGGGCCGATAATGCTCGGGATGAGCATGTCTTAGGAAAGGGCAGTGTTGCGCACCTAAGTTAAAGTCAGGTATCTGGCACTAGCGCCATCTAGTGTCGGGGATCGAGGAGGGCTTCCTAGAAAATGTCAATCTCGAACTTTCGACCAAGAGCGCCATCTAGTACGTGCGCTCATTGAAGGGAACCTGGTGCAGATATTCATCGACGGCATTCGTGACCTTGAAGTCAGAGCTACTGTGAGGCTCGACCACCACGAGACGCTTAAGTACGCCTTGGCCCATGGACTGGAGGTGGTAGCCGTGCGGCAGGATCATCGTTCCCATCGCGTCAGGGAGGTTGCAGCAGCTACAGTTCGCGACTGCAATAAAGGATACAGTCCCAGGTGCTATGACTGTGGGGAAAGGGGCCATCTTCGATCCAGCTGCCCTAAGCGAACCCTAGAAAGGGAAGGTGAATGATCTCAGGAGGGTAGTGCGGCCATCAGCACCGCACAGCAGCAGCAGGGAAACGAGTAAAAGCCAGAACTGCGGGGCGGATGCTGGCTGACGTTTAAAGAGCCCCAAGGATCTCGATCTCACAAACTCATGATGGGAACAGTCTAATCATCAAGGGCGAGGTCAACGGAAAGCCATGTAAACTGACCATAAACACTAGAGGCTCTCGTACGGTTGTTAGTTCCCAACTTATAAGTCAGTTCCTTGGGGACTACGCATACAACCGAGAACGCATTAATTTGGTAACAGCCACTGGTCAGCGTATACCCGTCCGTGGAGAGAAGGAGATGGAGTTGAAGCTAGGCAACATGATCTACTTGCATAATGTTGAATAACGAATTTATTTATATTAGGGGCGCCTTCTCATTGCCTATACTTGCAGCACCGAATTAGCACTTAATTCTTTGCTATTAATCTTTATCGTCACTGCGAGGCTAGCTATACGCTTTGCTAGCAACGTAAATTTTAACAGTTCGTTGCGGTGAAAATTTGAGAGCACCTAATTTTTAACCCTTTTTAAGGCAGCGGGAATATATTTCCCACCACTAATTTTCACATTATTAGTTAAGCAAATTTTAGGGAAAGATTTTTTCCTATTGGCAACATTTTTATGGATATCCGGTCAACATTTTTCATCTATGGTAATGACACGTCGCCATTTTAGATTTTACACTGTGACGTTTGGAAGACTGAAATCGGGTGTGTTTCGGTACGACTTCTAAAATCTTTATAAATCTTTTATATCTGCGACTCATGAACGGTAAGTTGTTATTATTTCTAAAGCTTATTGTATATTTCATTGATATTCAAGCATATTTTCAATTCTACATTTTGCAGATTTTGTTAGTAGGGGCTTTTTGTGGTGGTAAAAATGTTCCCTTTGCCCGTGGAGCTGACAGTATGTATTGGTTGTTACAGATTTATATTTTGAAAATGAATGAAAAGGCACTGAATGACTTGGAAATAGCTTGTGCATTAGAAGAGATTTTTGGTTTACCTGATGATCCCGATGTGTCAGATGATAATTTGGAATCCGATGAAGAAGATGTGCAGTACAGTACAGTGAAACTTCAAAGAATTTTAGAGAGCCTTGATGAGCCTCATGATGGAATTCTAGCACCCACACCTGATCCACCTGATAGTCTTATTAGTAATATAAGTAATGCGTCTGTTGAAAACCAACCTAGTCCATCACCTCAACCAACCAACAGTGACCGGCTTAGGCGGGCAAGAATAATCCAAAATGCACCCAGTACTTCTGGCACTCAACAGACCTTACGGCGACAACCACAATCACCAGTAGCAAATACTAACTCAGATTCGGAAACAGATGATTCAGACGGCGAAGAGGAAACATGGAAAAAAACTATGTGGACAACTGATCGGCCAAGTCCTAGCGTTTACGATGAAATTCCGATGGAACCGGCAATTATGTTTAGCAGCCGTACTAGACCTGTAACTGTATTTGAAAAATTCTTCACTGATGAAGTCTACGATTTGATAATATATCAAACAAACTTATATGCAGAGCAAAGGAAAGATGAAGGATGGACACAATTAGATAAAAAAGAACTGAAGGCCTTTGTAGGGATTTTTATAATAATGGGATACAATATTCTGCCTTCTATTGACCTTTATTGGTCTTCCGACCCTGGTTTCAGGGTAGATGAAATAGCAGAGACTATGACCGTAAAGCGATTCAAGAAGATATTGCGAAATCTGCACGTGAATGATAATACACAGATACCAGATAAGACAAGCGAGAACTATGACAAACTTTACAAAATACGCCCATTATTGGATCTTATCACTCAGGCATGTCAGAAAAATGCCAAAGACTCCTCATCCCAAAGTATTGATGAATCGATGATTCTCTTCAAAGGCCGGTCTTCCATGAAACAGTATATGCCTCTAAAGCCCATAAAAAGAGGTTACAAGGTATGGTGTCGCTGTGACAGTAAAACTGGGTATCTCTATGAATTCTACATATACACTGGAAAATCAAAAACCGGAACAGAGGAAGGACTAGGATCCAAAGTTGTGAAGATGTTGACTGAAAAGCTGATAAATAAAGCACTGGAGGAATATCATATTATTATTACATTTGACAATTTCTTCTGTGACTACACTCTAATGCAATATCTATATGAAAATGGCATTTATGCTACAGGAACTGTACGAAGACACAGAAAACATCTGCCTGTACTTGTAAAAACGAATCAGAAGCTTGCAAAAGGACAATATAAATGGAGAGTCAAGGGAAATGTATCTTTCTTAGTTTGGCAAGATACCAAAGAGGTTCTCCTATTGAGTAATGCATTCCATCCAAAAGTTGGCAAAACCACTGTCTTACGGACTCAGAAAGACGGCACAAAACAAGAAATCAACTGCCCGTTAGCAATAAAGGAGTATACTAAAAGGATGGGAGGCGTTGATCACTTTGATCAGATAAAAAGTACCTATTCAGTAGGCAGAAGAAGTAGGAGATGGTGGGTCCGAATATTCTTTTTCCTTTTAGATACAAGTATAACAAATGCATACTTGTTATATTGCCAAAATAAGAATGCGACAAAACTAAGCAATCTTGAATTTCGAGTCTCTGTCGCTAGAGGACTGATCAGTGGGTTTTCCAGTAGAAAACGACGATCTGGTAGTTTAGTCAACTATATCTGCAGAAAAAAAATTGCTTCTGAGAATCGCCAAAAGGCAGTGCATGTTGTCGCAGAGGAAGTTCGTTTCACCAACGTTGGAGACCATATGCCCGTTGAATCGCCTTCATATAAACGTTGCAGAATGTGTAGCACAAAAGAAAAAGACAAAAGATCGAAAGTTATATGTGAAAAATGCAAAGTTCCGCTCTGCATAACACCATGTTTTACTGCATTTCATAGGAAAGGCTAGTTAAGGCGTCACGGGCAGCGGGAAAATATTTACCACCGTGTTTTTTTAAATTTTTGAATTTCTTATTTGCATTTTGTGAAAAACCATAATAAAAATAGTCTAAAACCATCAACAGTTTTACTTATCCACCCCTAGATGCTTATGCCTTATAAAGGGTTAAACCTAGTTACAACATCGCTAATGTCCATATTACTTTGCATGCCTTGGAAGCGACCTTCGTGAAATTAGCCTACCGATTAAATCGTCAAAAATGTGGCTCGCGTATTAATTCAAATTGCACCTTACATCCGCGTGCGAGTCTGTATCACTTAGCCCGTTACGCGCTCTTGTGGCCGCCCCTACTAAAGGGTTATCTGTTGTGAGAAAAGAAATTGAATCCTTTGATATTAGTTGGTAGTCGAATACACCGAGGTTAATATGTAACATCGGGAAAAATTAAGATTATAACAGCGTGAACGTCAAATACGTCAGAACGTGAAACTCAGATAATTTATCTATTTCTGTTTCACGTCTTTTTACAAACATGCGACTCACAACGACATTGTTGATGAAAGAGTAGCAATGAGAAGTGCTATTATTTTCAATCTCTTTCTTTTATCGATCAAGTAAATGTTTAGTTATAATTATAACCAGTATATGCTGATCTCGTATTATTAGGCAGTCACTAGCACTGGGAGGTCTACTTACACTGAATGACTTTTTAAGGTCATTAATAATATACGCGAAGAAATCAAAAACTGCGAAGCTGTGGTCGGGTCGATAATAAAATAATAAATCTGTAACTATGGCATCAGTAACTAGATACCTAATTATCTAAATCTACCTATAAATATTATTTATTCTGTGACGCGAGTGAGAACCTCACGTAATTAGCCTCTTGTAGGCGGCCCCGCAGCGTGGGTACATTTTCACGCCTTAAGCGTGGAGTGAGACAGGCCTGCTACAAACTACAATCGTGAGTAAGCATGCACTAAGGTTGCCAAACCTAGCGAGAACGCAATTGATAAAGATCAGTTACAAAATAAAATAGAGTATTTCGTAATAAAAATATAAAAATAAACAAAACATTAACATAAACATCACATTATAATCATTACATTTAATTGTGCGATTTTTGCTTCTTCTGCACTTTTTAATTAGATTTGTCGAAATTACAATAATAAATTACATTTATTTAAAACTATGTTTTTCAAAAAAATTACAATTCTGATCTTGGCAAAAGGTTCTTCACCACAGCTTTAAAAACTTTACCATTTCCGTTGGCTTCCTCGTAATTAGGAGCTGTTTTCTTCACTAACTCGAACCAACTGAAAATATTAATATTAAGGATTTAACATTTGGTAATTTCGTCTACAAGTAAAATGATACAAAAATATTTGTCATGAAAATGTCTTTAAATTTGCTTCCATAGTGGGAGGCGATTCGAAAAACGCTGATAACAAAATTGGGAGATACAGTTTGGCGTTGCAGTTACATATCTATCGTCTACATTCAAAATTTAATCACACCAATCGATAGCTATTAGATATTCGGCGACTTTTATGCTATTCGGTCGAATACCGAATGTCTAGGTACTATTCGGACGAATACCGAATACTTAAATAAGAGGTTTTATTGTAGTCAGGAAATTGGTAAAATGAAAATATTTATTTAAGTTAAAAGTTACAGCCTATAACAACGTCCCACTGGTAGGCACAGGTTTCCGTTCATTTTTGAGGGATTTAGGGCAAGGAAACGTCCGCCGCGCTGCCCTAATGCGTGTTGGTAGCTCTACTCTCACTATACAAAACAGAGCATTATTAAGTTACCATTTTACGCTGCAATTCTGTGAGAGTGTGGTCTTTCCTCGGTCGAGCCGACCCAATCGGGCTACAACCATAATATAGCTGCATCGTGGCTCTACCATTTAATCTTATTTTCGATTTATGTTACCGCTCGACGTTAGAGTACTCTTGAAGGTTGATGCCAGCAGCGTCTTGGATACTGTGGCCACAAGGCTGAGGTCAGCGAGGATCGGTTCATTCCCAGCCGCGTACTTGTTGCCCTCCAGGAAATTGTTGAGAAACTGCAAACCTTCCTGCAGCTTTCCATGTAAATCTTTGTCTGCAGACGTGCCAGCGAAGATTTGTGGGTACTAAACAAAGGGTTAAATTTGACACTAAATTGTTATTGTATTTTTAAATATGACACGTAAGACCGAAGTTCTGCCAATGCGGCCAGTCTCAACATTCAATAGCCATCTGCGCAGGACACGACGCCAGTCCACGAGTGTACGCGCAAGCACAGGTACACTCTCTCACTATATCTATTCCCTCACTCTCATAGTAAAATAGGACGGTACTCTGCCACGACCGAAGAGAGATCGGACGCATCCAACGGTTTGACGTGCTTTCCGAGGCACGGGAGTCAAACACTACCACCTGCACCTGCTGCTGTGAATATCTTGACAGAGAAAGTTAGTATCCGATATTTAATGACCAGACCCGATAATCAAACCTGGGACCTTATGATCAGCAGACGCGTTTACCACCACCAGCCTAACGACTAAGAGCACACAGTCCAGCTGAAGGTAAGTGGACGCTGTGGCCCATAGACATCTACATTTATCCTCGATTAAGAATCAAAACTCAGATGCGTTGTCACCCCCGAGGACTAAGATGGAATGTCTCGTATCTAGTAAAAAAGGGTCTTCGGATCTCTACATTCACCACATGAAACTAATAATATAGAAAGTTCGGTAAAACCTACCGAACCAAATATTCGGCGGAACGTTATTCGGCAGGATCACCTCGGTATCTAACCAATTTATGTCGAAACTTGTTACTGTAAAGCGCACGAGATTAGCGCCGAACCCTGCCCCTCACTTCCCCGCTACACCTGACATGTTATTGCATCATCTAGTACTGAGAAAATTGCGGGCACATGCCTATGTTTTGACTATTTTAGTGAGAAAAAAGGATTTCATTGTGTTATTCTTAGTGAAAACTGATAATTATATGATAAAAATGAGTAGTAGGATATCTACTATTTGGATTTATTTTAGAGAAACTGGCGAAAAATGTAAAGTGAAATGTACTAATGTAATGCAATGTTTCTTTGTTTGATTTCAAAACATTTTATCAACCTTTCTATTTGCTATAATTGGAAATAAATCTACAATGCCTCAAAAACATAACACTACACAAGTAGATTTAACCCATAAATAAAATATACTTTCAACAGTAAAATTATGAAAGACATGGCGTTACTCAATTTGTACATTTCTATACAGTGGACACTTTAAGTAATACTTTTACGAATGTTCGGTGATTTAGCCGAATATTCGACCGAATACGAATATAAATCGAATATTCGGCCTATCTCCATAAATTATTACGCAATTAATGTAAATTTTTACCTTTTAATGTATCAAACTATAATTATATATTAGGTGTCACTACTTTTATGATATATATGTTAATAAAAGTCTAATTATTATTACATAATTTGTAAATACGTACAAATCAACGTGTTCTACGAATGGATGTAATAAATTTAATAAGTAAAGTTAAATTAAAGTTAATGCTACAAGGGGAATCATTCGAAGGCATTAAAGCAATTGCAAACGATGTGAAATCAAAAGGGAATTACATTACTCGCGTTTGAAAGCAACGGAAGTCGTAAAATCACAGTAGGCCACTGGACGGACCCTTGCCAGAGCTCAGTTCATTTTGTAGCGTCATTGCTTCCTTTGAACAATGTATGCAGGACGTGCGGACAATCTAGCGTAGACACAGAGTAATAAAAAAACGAGAGTACATTTTAAATTCAACATTAAGAATAATAAATAATATACAAAATAAATAAAAACAAAATTATAATACGTGAATAAAAATTGTTCGTCTCTACTTGAATTTTTTTAACTATTATAATATTTCATTTTACTTTGGTTCATTATAGCTGTTCAATAAGTTTGGAATATTATCTATTTTTCATTGATTTGGGAAATTCGACTGTTAGTTGAAAAATTGATTAATTTGAATAAGAGTTTCTAATGCAAATGGCATTAATGCCCTATAGGTGGAATCTTCCCCACCACAGAAGATTCCCACGTCCAGTCGCGATTTTTTACGTGATAGTGAAGAATATTAAGAAACAATTATGTAACAAGAAAGTCACTGCATTGTTAGCCCCAAAGATAACTAAGTAAATGATATTTTAAATGTCGATTTACAGCGTTCCATCACATTTCAATATTTATTTTTGAGACCATTTGATATAACTTGCAAACAATTTTTTTCCTTTTTTTATCATAACTTTGATATGATGGTTTGATATGTGGTTATAATTAAAGTTAGGCCAAAATAGGACGTTACTCTATGATATATGATGAAGAACAATAGAAGCGGCCAAGGGGTGCCGTGATGCGCACATTATAATCAAGTTTTAAATTAAGAGGGCTGTACAATTGCATGGTGCGGACGTCAAACCTCCATGAATTACACTCCACAACTCTTTGTTGCTTAAGCAAATTACTAAATTGAAAATAATGTTAGTCTCATACTGCATATGTGCTATGAAATTCTATATTAATGTGTACTTTACGTATTTTTGAGAAAAAGCTTTTTTCAAATTTAAACAGGTCGATAGCGCAGGGCCGCATAGTAAACAATAAACATTAGGCTGCAGTTGCGGGTCGCAAATTCAGTTCTCGTTCAGGACTTAAATATTTAAATATTTGTATAGCCTATAAATAATGTTTCATTTTTTCAAGGTTCAAGGTTTTGGCTATGTTTTTTACAGGATAGGATGACAATCGAGCACAGTCCACCAGATGGCGAGTGGACGCTGTGGCCCGTGGGCATCTACATCTATCCTCGATTACGAATCACATTCCTAAAATGCCTCTTACGATGCGGGAGAAATTTATACTTAACCGAGTAGTTGGCAATAATATAAATAAGCGTTGCATTTGTTATGAATAAAACGTATTACTAATATATCTTCGACGGGCTAATGTATAAAATTAATAACAGAAAAATGATGTCCAACAGCGTGCTCCTACGTTGATCTCCGACCCTAAGGCAACGCGATTTAGAATAATGTATATGTACATATAAATTATACATACGAATATTGAAACATTATTGCTCAATTTTTAATGCGAAGTACGCACTTTGCGCAACCGAGTAGCGATGGTGGCGTACACGATAAATCATATTGAGCTTCGTTGTTTTAACGCCATGGTCTTATCTCTGCATCTGCATCATACTGCGCAATTTGAGTGGCGGTAGTGTGCCAATGGTGCAAGTCATACAAACGTAGCGAAAAACAAAATGGCTACTTGTTGTGTACGCTTTTGTTGCACTAGGATTACGTTATACAGCTTTATCTAAAGTATATTGGTGAAATAAGACGTCCCCATAGATTGCCTCACAGGGTTGACAACCGCAGCTTTTCATTTTTAATTATTGTTTTCAAGAAAACACCGCTGCATATCTCCTGGTTTGTTTCACTCTGTCGCCTCCGATGCAACTTTAGGGATCATATGGGGTAGTAGATATTCGTACACCGCCTCTACACGGTTTAGACTTTTTACTTACTTCTGCATCTAACAATAAGCAACAACAATGGTTCTAATTCTTATTGAATCTATAAACAACACACTGGTGGTGCGTTTTATAAGCTAATAGTGAGATAATCCAATTGAGAACAAGACATACGTACATACATCTTTAAACTGTGAAAAAAGGTTAAAATGTAGAAAAAGTAAACTGGTAGAAATTATTGTTATTGTGATAACGTGAAACTATTCTTCATCTTCTACTTTCACTAAGAATTTTAAACGCAACCACCAATGTACGCAATTAAAATAAAATGCTAAGAAATAAACTTTTAAAATCATCTTAGGAAATAAACACAATAAGTTCATAACTTAGGCCGAAGGAAATCAACTATTGTTTTATCGTAATGGGATTGCGTTAATTTAAGATTGATATAATAATGTAATTTCGTAGTATTTGTAAGTACAAGTACGTGTAAGATTATACATATGTAGGAATGTCTTCTGTGGAAGATCTATCCTCGATTATGAATCAAATATGAGTCTCACAGTAACAGTATGCTGTTTTTCGCAATGTTAAATGTATTCTGATTTCCTAAATTATTGTAATTTTAAACCATGCAGGATCCCGAATATATGACAGAATCCCGAATATGACAAAGCGAATAAGAGATATAAAATATTGACGATTTAAATGAGATCAAACAATTACTAAAACTTACTTAGGCTTTTCCAATTACTTAGACCGCAACACTTACTACAGCAATATACAATCTATAAAAACATTTTGCTATGCAAATGACACGTGTGGCTATATTAACCGACCGCAGCCGGTCGACGGAGCGATATAAAAATGACAAAGTCGGCCTTCCCTACCGTACAACGTACTAATATTTACACCGAATATGTCTGTAGATTAGTGATGGCTAATGACTGCATGGGCACGGCATCGCCCAGGTCGTTAATAATGCTATTGGGTCGACGCCTGTGCGAGCGCTTTGCGGGGGCGTGTCGACTAATAAAGACGTAGTACGTAGGGAGGCGCGTTTAAATTTTATTGCGTGGATAATTATTGTCTAAACAAGCACGAGATATTTCATCCGTGAGTGCTCGTATTGACAATTATATTGCCGATATTAATCTAGGCGAGACAGACACGCTTCTTACACACTTGCAAATTATATCGAAAAAACATTTCAATGTAAAATTATAATTTTATGATTTAATACTTAATGGTGTCGTTATATTACATATACCTAAAGCTTGTGAATATTTTGGCACGGCTCTAGAATTTGTTTGTTCTGTGGAATTTAAGGAATAAAAAATAAATCCTGTACATTACCACATCAATATCACATCAAAAAAAGCGTTTCTTAACCTATTTCGTATTTTATCTATCCGTCAGACTTCGTAAAAACAACAGGGTGTTTCTCCTTCTTTATCGACCCGTTACACGCATAACAGTTTTTGAAGTGGTTTCTACGGCACGTTGGGCACTTTTGAGATAGGGAAAGAGCTATGACACAAAATTAGTGAAAGTAATGTTGCAAATCCGATTGTTAAAATTTTATAAAATTGATACGTATTTATAAATTTGTTTGTACTATATAGATAATAATCATTATTTTTCAAGTAAAACAGCGCAAAAAATGAAAAATTTAATACTATATAAAAATAATTCCTAATAAAAAATTCTACCTAAAAATATTTCGCAACAATAACGCTTATAAGACTGAGAAACTTAAAAGTTTTCCTTCTGAGGTGCAGTCCTACGACTGACAGCTTTTTTTTAAGAATAAGAGTAACAAAATATACCCACGTGTTGCTGTGCCCCATAGACATCAACATCGATCCTCAATTAAGTATTAAAATACAGATGCATTGTCACCCCGTGAAGACTATTGTTTTCCACACTCATCATACGAAGTCAACATATTATGATAGTATGGTCCTTCCCCGGTTGAGCCGCCCATCCGTGTTACAACCATAATAAATCATCATGGTTTCCATTACAGCGTATAAAAGCACAGCTAAACACAGGCTTTCGACATAGATCACCACATAGTTGTGATTTTGCCATTGTTGCCAGTTGCAACGCTTGGCAGGCAGGTTGGCAACTGTGATTTTTTTTAATATTAATTTATAACCAGGAATATGCTGCTGACTATTTCCTGCTACAGTTCCTTCCTCTGTCGCTTCTTACGATACCCGCGGGATGATACGGGGTTGTGGATATTCTTTACACCGCCACTACACGGCTGGGCATAGATATAGACTAATTTATTATATTTATGACAGTTTTAAAAACATATTCGCTAGGTCCCGTGACGTACGCCGTAAGGAATCTAACAATGCTGCATTAAATGCGATTTGGCGTTAGCGAAACAGTTGCACGGTCGCAATGCGAATCTGCCGTGGTAGCTCAGATGGTTAATGCTCGCTGTAAATATAACAGAACGCGAATAACCCGGGTTTGATCCCCGCCGGCACCAATGAAATTGTTAATTGCAATTTTAAATGCTGATTTACCACGTGCTCGGCGGTGAAGAAAAACATCGTGAGGAAACCTGCATGTCTGAGGAATAAGAAAAAAATATTTCGAAG
>DWHP01004123.1:0-12829 GCA_018247895.1 Parnassius honrathi
CGTTTTATCGTCGATGGTGTGTCTTCCCTGGAATAGTGGTGTTGGAAGTAGTGGTGCCGGGAGTAGTGGTGCTGGGAGGGAGGTGCTCTTCAATCCAGGTAAGACACATCATTGTATTTTTAATTAGCGGAAGGTTGCAAGTTAATTAATATATTTATTATAATGGATTTCCGCAAAGTAACGGCTGTTTCTGTCAAATAGTTGACTGTGGCCCGCTTCACTCGTTCACTGCGACATAGGCGCGTGACCCAAAGCTTGTTCTCATGCAAAACTTGCTTGACGTGTTGGAGCGGCCAGGTGTTTAACGCATAGATCCATCGTACTCTCTCAAACAAAGATTTACCCACGGTAACTATCTGCGGAGGATGGTGGTGAGAATCACCGTTTAAATATCTAATTGTACGAGGCTTTTTTCTACACATTCTCATACTCAGGGGACATATAAGAGCACACACAAAGGATTTTTACCATTTTGTCAGTGAAATTAAAGATCTAGATCTGACAGACAATGAAAATTTGGTCAGTTTTGATGTGCTGTCACGTGCTTACCTGCTAAAGACTCAGATGAAGACTCCACTGCTGAACATAGGCCTCCTGTAAGGAATACCACAAAGCACGGTCCTGAGTCACCTGCATCTATCGACTACCTGCATGTCCTACCAGGTCCTCACTCCATCTAGTAGGGGGGTCGCTCTACACTACGTCTACGAGGTTACGAGTCTGCACCTCGAGAACCCTTTTACCCCATCGGTGGTTGGTTCTTCGAGCTATATGGCCGGCCCATTGCCACTTCAACTTACCTCCAATGCACCCTGGAACAGCCCAGCGGACCAATGCATCCATAACCCTCTTGATAATTAGAGAAGGCCCGTGCCCAGTGAGACGTATATTTACTAAAACCTTACTCAAATATTTTATACGTGAAATTACGCAGCTTCCAGATTCCATACATAAATACACATTTTTAACATTTCACCTTTGTTAATATTTCAGGTGCAAACTTATCTGAAAAAATTAATATATTGCAAAACTTAGAGCTGTAGAAATGTTTGAAGTCTATTTCCATTCCTTTGCGAAGCTTAGAGCTCTTAGCAAACGAGTCACGGTGCACTCGTTTCAACGAGCTGTTCATTTACGACTGAGAACTTTTTCGCTTGCACACTTTTCCTTTGCTTTTCTAAGCTCCAAAATTTTATGCACTTATTTTTTTTAATAGTATAGGCTGACAAATGAGCACACACTCTACCTGATGGTAAGTGGTTGCTGTGGTCCATAGACATCTACATCTATCCTCGATTACGAGTCAAAGTACAGAGGCGTTGTCACCCGTGCGGAGTAAGATGTAACGCCTCGTTTCCAGTAAAAAGGGTCTCCGGTTCTCTGCACTCACCATACGAAACACAACGGCATTAGGCTAGTATTTTACGCTGGTATTCTTTGAGAGCGTAATCCTTCTCGGTCGAGCCGATCCACCAATTTTTCATCATCACCTGTTACAAAAGAATACAACATGCAAAATCTTATTGTTGTTTTAACAGATTTCCCAGAGAAACCGATCTACAATTTCTATTGATACTAGCTGTGTCATGCAGTTTCACTTGCGTATAACATGCGGCTGAGCCTTTCACTGCTGGTTTCTCTCGATTATCACCGGGCGGCTAGGGTTATGAGTATTTCAGGCGCCGGGGCGAGTGTTGAATTATTTAAATTTTTCTTTATCACTTTAATTATGCGTCCAAATGATATGCTAGCAATCCAAAAGATATGAAGAGCAAAGTTTATCGTCGTATAATTTTCTTGCTGAAGTAACTATCGTTCGTAAGGATTAGTATGCCATGCCTATTCGTAATAATAACGATCATAAATCACTTTTTACTTCTCAAAATGTTTGTCACAAAATACCTTATTATGACTTATGTATAAAAGATAGACATAGGTATTATGATATTACGGAATATTTTTAGATGGAAATAAGATCTAAATTTTTGTAGAACGTTGCATTTACGTGTCATTAGCCATTACACCAGCGCACGTGGATAAAGCAGTTCGGTGGCGCTTTTTCTTCAGACATGCTGAACTATAATAATAATAGTACTCTAAAATGTTGATTGCATTGATCGTTGCAGAGATTAGCGTGTATAAACAAAAAAAAAACAACCAAACAAAAAAAATAACTCCTCCACATATTGTAGTGTAGTTCGGGTAGGAGACCAATTGCAATAGTTATAATCTTTAAGGTTTATGTCAGTTAAAATTTCTACATGTTGTCTAAAAGGTACCTTTAAATTTTAATATTTAACTGAAGTAACAAAGGAAAGTACTGTCTACCTGATGGTAAGTGGCTATTCCAGCCATGGACACACGCTACTGACTTTAAACAAATACTCATATTTTCACCTGTGAATGGTAAATAAGAAAGCGCCACATGCTATAGTCATAATGCCTCTCTATACCCTATATTCGGACTGAAACTTATCAGTGCAGTGCTCAACTACAAAATTCATCTCTTTTAACAGGTTGGTATACAAATACAAAAAGTGGCGAAACTTGAAGGATAGGTTTGTTAAAAAAATTGCTGCTCAGAAAGAGGATAAATACGGTCGAGGATGTAAAAGAAAACGGCTATGTAGTGTATTGTAGTGTAGTGTTGAACAAAATAACAGAAAGTATGCGTGCAAATAATCTGTCAGTAGTGGAGCGAATAAAACCGAGGAGCTTTTAGATACCCTACGTGAAAAAAAGCCATTCGATAAAGTCATCATTTTCACGGAAATGCTAGTACCTACGCTATATAAACGACGACCGGAAACACTTTGCTAAAGTGGACATTTTGAATATTATGAACATAGCGAAGTGATACTGCCCACCTGACTTCAGATAACCTCCACAAATTAACGATATCATCGATGAGCTGCAGAAACTAGTCGTTATGATAGACTTTCTTTCACTCAAGACTTCCGTGGAAGAGTTACATCTGCTATGTCTTATTTTACTCTTTTGCCGCAATGAATATTTCAGTCAACGTCTTACGTTTTATCTCTACATGCCAGATGTCAGACTCCTCTACAGCAAACTCAAGTTCCATTTTTAGGGATTCGCTCAACAGATTATCCTTTTTTTCTAAGGGGACGCAATAATGTTTTTTAAATTAAAACTAAATTAATTAGCAACTTGTCGTCTATCGAAATGAATCAAGGAAAATCCTCTCATCCGGTAGACTTGAATCACTCTTAGCCAAAAACTCCTCTACAATATGACATTCGAGATTCATCTTCAGGAAACCAAACTCTAGGAATCGAAAATCCCATACAAAACATCACTCATTAACCAAATTTTCTAAACAACTTTCTGGAACTGACTCATCTTTTAAGTAATTTTACACCTCGTTTTGTCGAAGGGAACGGTATACGGATAAAAAATTCTTAATTTTTGAGCGTACCTAAACCAAATAATTTTTCCTAATATTTCATATAACAATTAGTTGCTATATTGCATGCACGTCTAATAAAAATAAATAACGCCTTTCTTCCACTGATATAGTTTTTGTCCAACTCGTATCCTTATGGTAAATCAAATTTCTTTAAGTTCATTCTATAGTACCCAAAAAACTTTTTCGGATACATACGCAAATCACACATAAAAAACCCCTTCAATGTTCTCAGGGCTGTTAACGAATGTACCCAATACTGCTTGCGACTATGTAGAAATGACTACTTTCTTATAGTAGTCCATGACCGCGAATGCGGTGGTTTTTATATGTTTGCAACGAATGACGAATTGCAAAACTTGCGATTTTTTATTTTGTATTTCTTCCGGTGTGGATTTCAAAATGCACTGCATATCGCCACACCACAGTGCAAGGAAAAACTTATATAGGTATGAACCAACTGAGGTCATACTTGTTTACATTTATGAAGTGACGGTCATAAAGTTTAAGTGATACGAAAACACCTTACATAC
The DNA here is from genome assembly GCA_018247895.1 of Parnassius honrathi. Classification (NCBI taxonomy): domain Eukaryota; kingdom Metazoa; phylum Arthropoda; class Insecta; order Lepidoptera; family Papilionidae; genus Parnassius; species Parnassius honrathi. Next base: position 3,961 of record DWHP01004123.1, read on the forward strand.
ATTTTTACGTTTTATATTACAAGTAATGCTACAAAAACATATCTTGACTATAAGACCACAAAGGCTTTCGTTTACATGAAATTCGTACACTTCATGAAATCGAACCGCTATTGTATCCGATATCTTAATATCGTATGATGGCGTTATAAAAGAGACGATTATGTGAAAAACTCGAAAAATTCTATTGCTTCCGATCTTGATACATGGCTGTATACCATTTTGCTTACACTGCAATATATCTAGACCGGGAGAAGAAACGTCAAAGGTGCGACACATTTGGTGTTGCGATCGCCTGCATCTGTCATATAAATAAATAAATAAGGGCAAATCCTTCCCACAATAGGAGATCACCACATCCAGCAATGGACTTTTATGGGCTGATAACGAAGATCATGAAGCCGCAACTTAACCAGAACCCGGACCGTACCGAAAAATATAATTTTTATACGGCTCTGGTTCACGTTTTCAACGTCTGCTATCTAAATCCAGTTGCGAGTGCTAATATAATGCATTTGTCCAAAGACGTTTTATATTACATATTTTATATTGTGAGCATGAGCAATAAGCAAATTAAAAAGAATTTGGCAGAACAGGAATATCTATAACGCCACCAAATAGAGACTTGTCAGTACTTTAGTGATCTTCATCTTCCTTTATGCTCTGAAGCATGGACGATTAGAGCAGCAGATGAGAAAAGGATCGGTGCGTTCGAAATGAGGTGTTGGAGAAGGATACTTCGGATACCGTGGTCTGCGAAGAGGAACAACAAGTCATTCCTAGGGCAGCTTGCTGTTGATACCAGACTCTACTACGTATTACCAGAGCATTTTGGGTTACTTTGGTCACATGTTTGGTCATTGCCCGACGACCGTCTAATAGCTTGGATAGAAGTCGTAGGCAAGGTGTGATGCAAAATACCACGTGGCTGGTAATCTAGCCGCTGGTCGGACCAGGTCGAATAGCTTACTGGCCTTTCTGCCTGCAACGCGAAAAGCAGAGGGTCGGACAGATTGGAGGGCTATCATATAGTCATATAGCGTATCACAATATCACTATTCATATAGTGAACAGTGCTATGAAGGCACTAAACTACAGACACGACCTTCATATATGAAGAACACGACCTGGAAGAAGATTTTTTACTTTACTACAAACGTCGAGTAGCACCGAGACAGGTTGCACTTTCATATATTTACAAAATGTGGAGCTTCTGTTTCGCCTAGTTGAAAAGGAGCCCGCTATCACCACCACTGTTGCATGGGTATCACCACCACTGTCTTATCTATTTTTGACCGGCTATGTAATGTTAGTATTGTTTTTTAGTTAGTGTTGGGTGTGTCCAATGATCAATTTTTAAAATGTACGGTTTCCAGTCAACATACGTTACATTATGGCCATCAACGAAGTACAGGGCAGAGGCTGAGAGTAACTGATGTGGATCTTAGTATCAGCTGTTTTTGTACAGCCAGTTCTATTTTGTTCTGCCGTGTGTTATGTTAGTGACCAAGAAATCTTTCTGTATTAATCCTGAATGCCAGTACGTTCTACATTGTATATAAGCGTTACCATAAATACTAAAAGAAAAAACAATCAAGAGATCAACTATGTTTCTAATAAAAGCAAACTTTTGTCTTCTGCTAGTGCCATATATGTTATTGTCGTGCACTCTATATATGTTTTAAGTTGAACTTATCTATATCTACTTTACGCGTATTGTTTCCTTGGTTCTTCATATAGACCAAATTTTGTTATTCATTTATTTGAGACAATTAGTGTATTATGTTGTTATATGTATGTTAAACAAGTAATGTCTGCGAATACATCTCACTGATGAGCATAGGCTACCTCTAATTTCTGAGAGGCTTATGTAGCAACTACGTCACCGCGCTACTCCAGGTATTTAAGATTAAAAATGAATTATACTTTATGTGGACGGAAAGCCATTAAACTGCCAAACATAGGTCTTCCCCACAGATTGCCTCACAGAGAGGCCACGCTTGGCAGGCGGGTTCGTAACCGCAAATCTTTATAATTTTGAGTTGTTATAAGAAACATGCTCCCTAAATTTTGATGATGATTCTTTCTGAGATTATGTTGAAGAGGAGACAGAGGATGTCACTTCTTACGACACCCGCGGGACGATATGCGGTAGCAGTTGTCCTCACGTCGCAACTAAACGGTTAATATTTAATACAATAGTATTTAATTTTTAATTAGTAGGATACACAAGGAGATGAATCTCAGGTACAACTCGTATGAAATAAATTTTAAGGTTTATGTTGATGGTTAGTTTAGAAACTATCATAAAGAAATAGCCTTAGAGGATTCATGTTATTAGAAACAAAAATTGAGATGTCCAATATTATACAGAGTTTATTTTAGTGAAGATATAAATTTTATCTAACAAGAAGAAAATTGACATTCGTCTAAAACGTAAACAATAAAAGTCCCAGAGTTTAAGTTCCACTGTAAACGTTCTAACAAAACTGCAATTAAAAGATAAAGGATTAAGCTTGTTTATTTGCTGCAAGCTTTATTTATATGGGCCTTCTTTTTGTATCTCTAACATAAGAAATAGTTGTATGTGCATTTAACATGCCTCTAATTATTTTTTATTTATTTGTGTAAATTAACTAAAATCTTCTCTTCTAATTATTATTAATAAGATAACCAATAAAATTATATAAGCCGTAGTAGCTCAGGGTTTAAGTTTTTTTTATAGAATAGAGGTGATAACTGAGCACAAAGCTCACGTGATGGTAAATGGGTGCTGTGGCACATAGAAATCCACATTTATCCTCTAATAAAAATCAAAATACACATACATTGTCACCCCTGAGGATTAAGACGGAATTTCTTGATTCCAGTAAAAAGGGTGGCCGTTTTCTGCACTCACCATACGAATCACAGCAGCATCTAGCTCCTATTTTACGCTAGTATTCTGTGAGAGTTTAGTCCTTTCCCGGTAAAAGCGACTCATTCGTACTATAGCTATAATTTAGCTGAAGTATGGCTCTACCACAATACATAATCAATTTACAGCCAGATTATTGTTGCTTATAACACTAAAATGTTGGTTGATTCTGGTCAAAGAAGGCCTTTTCCAGACACAATCTTAAAGGAACCAGACTATCAAATAACATCGATTTCGAATTGTACAAAAAGAAAAAGAAAAATCAAGCAAGGAATAATTAAAAGAATTTGTATCTCTAATATGAAAAGACCATTTCGAAAAGTATTAGCGTATCGGAAAAAGTGGGGGAAAAGGCAAACATGCTACGTGAATTCCTAAGCGTAATGAAAGTCTTATTAGACGAACTTCCTTTTCCCTTTCTGACTACGTGCTTTGAGGTAGGGATACAATAGAAATTAAATACGCAGCATTTAAATCTAATACAACATTTTTTACGCCATCGCTTCAAAGTCCACTGCGGGGATACCTTGTGATAAACACGACAAGAAAATTTCACGAGTCGACTATAATTCTTCCAATAGGTACAACTTCACCCTATAAAATACATTAATTATAAAGTGATAAGAAGTTCACTATAGCTCTGCAGCTTGCATCATTATCTTTAAAATAATCATTTAATAATATGTTCAAAATATCAATGAAGTTTTCAGGATACTGGGTACTTAAAAATTTTCGTCAAGAGCTTTTTTATTCTTAAAAACAAATAATTGTCACATTATAACACTACAAGACATTATAGTTACAAAGAACATTACTTAAGCATTAGCAGTGTATAAGCACTTATGATACTGTGGTAATAGGAAGATGGTTTGCGGCTGAGCCACGTACCAGATTCACCGATTAAGATCAGGTAGGGTCAGGAAAGCTGGTGCTCCCGAGTGCTCAGTTTTTCCTGGTTCCATGATCTCCGCGTACCAGGTTCAATGGGGTCCGTTGCGCAGATGGAGTTAGAGACCGCGGGAGAAAGGCGCGCCTTGTGTTCCTGGTGTGCCCTATCTGAGAAAGAAAAAGAGGAGGAAAAATCTTGTCATAAGGAGGCAGGAGCTGGTAGTGGTCGTCCCCATGAAAAAAAAAGTCCTAGTCCGGCTGTAATCGCAACTTGTTTTCCCGAAGTTATTCGGTGATTTCACGCAAATCAAGACTAGTTGCAAATTATGCCGAGTCTTGCACATCTTAAACAGGCTGAATAGTCTACAAGGGACTGCCTGTTTAATGGCGACTGGATCGATGCCATCGTCGTCTGGAGCAGCTCTTAATACATTTCTATGCAGAGCGCCCCTTGATATTTAGTTAGAAAAAGAGGCGAGGGCTAGTTTATATAGGTTAAATGCCCAGATTTTTCTGAGCTTGCTTTCCTACAGATAGAGATCCCTGCTTGACTTATTGAATCATGCTTTCAGATATCGTGCGTTACTATACACTTTTAATAAAAAGTACATAGTGAAACTACCCTCCAGAGAAGGTCGGCTGAATGAACAGTTAATCTATAGGGTTAGCCTTATATTATGGTTTTTATGTGCAATGCCCCAAATTCAAGTTTAGTACGAATTTGGGGAAATTCCCCTCCACATTCGAGGCAGAAATTGTCGGCATACTTCAGTATACAGTGATCGAACCTGTAAAAACACTACGTCAACCATAATAACTAAATTAATTCTAATAGTCAAGCAGCTAGTTGGAGACTGCGTAAATAGTCTTAACACTCTAGGGTGTAACGACAGGGTCGTTTTGAGATGGGTTACAGATCATGCGGGTATTGTGTGTAATGAACTTGTTGACAAGCTCTCAAGGAAGGGCTCAAAGAGTACAAAGTTTGGATCCGAGCCATTTTGTGGAATCGCAAAAAGCCTGGCTCGTTTGACCGTTTGACGTTTAATAAAAAGTTTCAGATATTTTATCACAACAAATCACTTAAGATCTGCTCTGATACACCAGACTCAAAAGATTCTAAAATCTTAACTCGCTTCAGAAGCCTTGGGACTAGGTAAGAATTAAGCTGCGCATTCCGGCAAGAGCCCTGACTGTACACTGTTGTCTAAAATACCACATGTCAGGGATGTGCCCGTTCTCTTCCTTAATGGAAGAAACACTTTTGCACATCCCAACTGGTTGTGGACCCTTAATGCGTGGAAACGTAACACTTTTTTGGGAAATTATTTACTTAGCCCAGAAGAAATTAAACTGCTTATTGTTTAGCATCTCTTTTAAATTATTGAAGACAAACGGCTTAGCAGTGAACTATAGTCATAGCAGCTATCACAATAGATATTACAAGTCGCAATGATACTTGTTTTTCCGGACCCGCATAGCTACTTGCATGACTATATTTAAAAAAAAATAGCTGCTATTTCACGCATCCTGTGTGAGTCTTTCTGTTGCATATCTTACCACGATGTCTCTCCATCTAGTGGTGGGACTCCCTATATTAGGTTTTTTATAGGATAAGAGTGACAAACGAACACACAGTCTACCTGATGGTAAGTGGGTGCTGGGGCCCACAGACATCTACATTGAATTAAGAATCAAATTGCAGATGTGTTATCACCCCTGAGGACTAAGATGGAATGCGTCGATCCCAGTAAAACGGTTCTCCGGCTACACTCGCCATACGAAACACTGTAGCATTAAGTTGCTATTTTACGATGGTTTTCTGTGGGAGCGTGGTCATTCCCTGGTCGAGCCGACCCATTCATGCTACAACTATAATATAGCTACAGCGTGACTCTACCACGTAGAAAACCGTCTATGAGTACGAGGCTGCCTCTCGAGAACCCTTCTTCCTCATGTGGGGATATAACGTCACCCTGTCTTACACTTCTCCGTAGTAGAATTTCATACTCTGGTTCTGTACGTCGATAACCATTGTAGACCTACTGTACATACACTTTATCACTTCGATATACTAACAGTCGTTTGGCAGCGTTGAAGTAACTGAAGCACTGCCCAAGTTTCGACGGATGGTTAATGTATATAGGTTCTACCTTTATATTAAGTAAATAAATATTTTTATATTCAGATTTTTTCATAACTATTTTCACAAACAACAACAAAAACAGTGATTTTTTATTTATTTAGGGAATTAATTTTATAATAATGTTGCAAGCTATAATTGATGCCCCTAGCGCCATCTAGTGTTGGGAAACCGAGCGAGGAGATCCTTCCAGAAAATGTCAATCTTGATCTTTAGACTATCACCGCCATCTAGTATCGAACAGAAGAATTTAGCTTTCTAGAAGCCCCACACTCGAACTTTCTGCGCCTGGTCGGTCCTCGCCCGTATTTACTGGAATATTCTGGATGTTTCGTTTTCGTGTAAAAGTTGTATTTAACGCCGCTGCGAACCGCGATCGAGGCAGTATTGAGTTTGGCGATACAAGAGAAGCTTCGAAGCCAAACAAAGTGAATCAGTGCGATTAAATATTAGTGTCTTTTAAGTTTTAATTGGTGTACGGTAGTAAAAGTGTTAATTTTGGTAATTAAATCGGCAGTTTTAATTGTCACGAACCTCAAGCTCGTAACAGTATGAACCAGTAGTTGATGATGGCAATGTGCTAATACTGACTGTTGAAACAGACACCACGGTCATCTGTACATATATATCACCAAGTTTTCACAATCCAACGAAGTATATCACATCACATGATAAAATACTTAATAGCATAAATACAAGTATCGTAGTCCTAACTGGAGATGTAAACTTGGATGTTATGCCATGTGCTATAAAAGGGTATTCTGCAGAATATCTCAATACGCTATCTATGCATGGCTTAAAACAATGCGTTTATCTTCCAACAAAGAAGGAAGCGTGCTTATATCACTTTATGATACGAGCCCAATGTAGCATTATATCTATTGTTTTTGATAAATTTACTAACCATCACCCTATTTTATTACTTATTGACAGCGTGAAAGTCGGTAAAAGCAAAACTAAATTTTATAAAGAAAAAATTGACTTTGACAAGATAAATGTAGGTATGAATATCCTTTACTGGGAAGAATATTACAGAATCAACAATGTCAATGATGCTGCAGAGTACATTACAAATGTTATAAAAGATTTAATACAAGCTTGTACAATTAAAACAACTCCTTCTAAAAGAAATATGCCATTAAATCTTGAATAACACCGGGAGTTGTAAGATCAATAAGAAAGAGGCACAAATTACATAAACAATTAAAAAAGGATAACACTAATTAAGATTTGGCATCACACTATATAAAATACATAAACACATGTAATAACATAATAAAAAACTTAAAAAGACAGTATTACAAACACGAACTTCATACCAGTACTGGAAACGTTAGAAAGACATGGAAGATAATTAAAGAAATTTGTAATCTAAGCCAATCCAAACAACCAAAGACAGAATTATTAACAATTAAAGATACTCTAAAAGCTTCACTTAATCTAGTAAACACCTACTTAACTACAATTGGTTCTCAGCTTGCAAATTATACTCTGAACACCATAGGCAAATCAGTTCCAGAACTTGCTGATAATGTCAACCAGAGAGGTCCAACACATTCGATGGCGCTTTACCTAATACCTTCTGAGGAAGTAAAAACTACTATTAACGAACTTAAATCAAATAGTTCCCCTGGCTGAGACAAAACTACTGTCAATTTCGTCAAAAGGTATAGTCAAATTCTTTGCGCACCTATAGCACGTCTATGTAATATTAGTTTTCAAACAGGGCAATTTCCATCATCTTTCAAACAGGCCTTAGTAACACCAATATTCAAATATGGTAATAAGACCGCTCCTTCAAATTACAGGCCGATTTCATTGTTACCTACTTTTTCAAAAATAATTGAGAAACTCGTGAACAAAAGATTGACAAAATATCTAGAGCGCCACGGATATGTAGCTGCAAATCAATTTGGTTTTATGGCACATCGTTCAACAGAAGACGCAGTTTTACAACTGACTTCAAAAATAACATCTTACATAGACAAATGTGATAAACGCATATGTGTTTTCTTAGACTTGCAAAAAGCGTTTGATACTGTGTCTATTCCTATACTTCTCGGACGTCTCAAAAATCTAGGTATAAGAGGTATGCCATATGCATGCTTTTGTAACTACCTGATAAACGGAACCCAAATATTAGGTGTTGGTGACAAGCTAAGGGATATAGCCGAATGTAGCTATGGTGTTCCACAAAGCAGCACTCTTGGACCAACACTATTTTTGATGTACATGAATGAATTGTGTAAAATTAACATTGATAGTGCGGACCTTTTTATGTTTGCCGACGATACTGTAATCCTCTTTCATGGTACAGACTGGGATACTGTGCAACAATGTGCTGAAAATGGATTACGTACGGTCGAAAAGGGCTGGAAAATAATCTTTTAACCGTCAATGGTACAAAAACAAAATACATATGCTTTTATAAAACTATAATCTCAAGACCACCATATAGCTTTTCTGTCACCATGCATACGTACCCGTGTAATACTGTACATCCCAAAAAAGGAGAGATGTAAATGTACAATATTAGAACGAACATCTACGATAAAATACCTTGGAGTAATCCTCGACGAAAGATTAAATTGGCAACCTCATATAGCAAATGTATCCAAACGTATTCGGAGACTCACTATAGTATTTAAGAACCTAAGAACTGTAGCGACACAAAAACTGCTAATTGAGACATATAACGCCCTTTGCCATTGTCTCATAAATTATTGTATCTGCTCATGGGGTGGAGCCTCCAAAACGTATCTTATAGAGGCTGAGAGAGCTCAAAGATCTATATTAAAACTAATATTAAATCTTCCTTATACACACCCAACATCTAAAGTATATGAATTGGCAAACGTCCTAACTGTACGGAAATCGTATATATACCAATGCATAAAACGATATCATAATACTTGCCCCATATA
>DWHP01004124.1:0-12828 GCA_018247895.1 Parnassius honrathi
TAATAATCCAGATATTCTGACCTTCTGTGTTCGTCTGTCGTAGCGTCGTCCGTCTTGTAGTATCACAGTGGCGCCACCTAGCTGAATTTTATTTTGCAACATATTCGATTTTCCCACGGGAATGATATGTTTTTCCGCGTAAAAGAATCTCTGCTTACACCGCAAAAGAAAACCTAAAGCTATGATGGTAATGCATATATCGCTTTCTTCAAAAAAAAGTTTATTTGTACATTTTGAAATAACATTAAAAACTTATAGATAATGCATAATAAGTTTCGGGTGATTTTCTACGGAAGCGTAACGAAATATTTACTAATCCAAGTTCATTTTATAATTTGTTTGACTATGTTACGTTTTTATGCATGTAGTTGTAATAGTTTATCTTTAATTTCGTTATATTTACAACTATCGCGCTTACTTTTCACATTTCCAAAACAGCGATTTAATTGGTAGAAAGAGTCATGTGTATCATATATATGTCATACATGATAAAAAAACCTCCAATATTTTTGGAAGACCTATTCGACAATACTATATACGATGGCATATGTGGTTAAAATAATCACCTGTTTTACCTAATAACGGTAACAGTGTCTCCACAATAGTGATAATACAATATTTTAATTCGTAAATAGGTCAAATATTAAGTTCAAATATATAATAAATAGTATGGGCCCCAAACCTGCTCAACGAGCAACTACGGGACGAGCCCAAATGGCTAATGGAAAATACTTATAAATAGGCTAATAAAAAACTTACCCAGTTCAGGAGTAGTGTATACCACCAGGCGTCGTCAGCGTGGTGTATAGGTAGTGTGAGTGTGTATGTGACATAGGGTGTATAATGAGGGCTGACTTCACCAAGGAGGCCGGAACTTCCGTCGTCGCTGCACCGCTCCCAAAAAGGCGCCTCCTCTTTCTGCTGGCGCCGAACTCCTAAATCACTTCACTTAGCACAAACTACAGTCTATGTTGGGATAGTCTAAGTTTAGAGTCCACTCGGATAAGCGATGCACTTCGTACGATATAGAATGCCACGCAAGCTACCACAATTAACACGATCAAGCATTCAAGACTATTATCCTATATTTTTCTTGCGACATAAAATCGCCGCGTATACAATTTCTCGACACAATCGGCAACAATATAGGTTAAACCGAGCTAACTATCAAAAGGGGGGACTCGTTATAACATTTATTAACGAACTAAACTAAAGCAAATGACGGCCGTCTAGCGTCTAACAATTCCAGTTTAACTCGAGTTCTCGCGGCGTAGCTACACGTCCGAATCCGTCAGCCGACTGAACGAACTGCGCGCCGGCGCAAGCAAAGACTCACTCTCTCCAGCGTCCTCTAGAGGAATGCAATCCATGCAACCGTTCATCCGGTTTCGTTCATTTGGGCGCGAACACTATATAACAAAATAAGTTATGCCTAAGTGATTGAAGGAAATTACAAGTGCATAAGATGTGCTTACTTATTGGTTTATTTGAATGTTCAGATAATGTGTATAAAAATAAATGTCTAAGTATAACGTGCATAACGATATTACTATTTATATATTTTTTGAAAAGATGTATTTTATTATGCATGTATATTATATTTTATTATACTGCCAATGCCCATAAAACGAAATTGTTGAAGCATAAAATGCAAATGGTATCCTACGTGACCCTTTTCGGAATTTTATGTATATCGTTTATACTTTTCTAAAATAACATTATGCATAAGTAAATATTGATTTGTTTGTTATTATTTAATTTTTTTTTCTGACATTTTTAGTTATTTATTGTGTACTTAAACCTACAGACCTTTAATTTTATAGACCTTTAAACCCTTTTAGAAATGCGAGGAAGCCTATGCGTAGCTGAAGGATACGTATACTTGTGGACGTGTAGTTTTTAGATACAGCCTACATTATAGCAATATTACATCAATTTTTAATGTTGATTTATTGAATTCACACCCTCTGTAAATTCAATAAAATCAAGGCATTGTGTGAGTAAAATACCCAGAAGATTGCGCTAGTAAAATAAACTTGAGCAATCCTTATTCCTTTTAGGCGCAGTTAAGTGAGCTCGCGCGTTCTTAGCTCGTTTGCAATGTTTTTTTTAAATAAGTTAACTTTAAATTCAACTTATATCCTACTTTTAGTGATATTCGTAGCTGTAAATAATTATGAATCGCACCTTATTTTATTATAACACGTATATGTCGACGTTGCTACGGTGCACGAAGATATTCATGCGCAGGTATCATATTATTCGTCCTATAGTAGAAATACGATTAAACGGCGAGGCAATTTAAGGACTGAAAAGTTTGGGGTATCGCAGCAGTAAAAAAATAGATCAGTGTTATGTTGCTGAAAGATCGAAAGTGCGGATAGTTTCTGTAATAACCATAAAAGAGCAAGGGAACAATTGTTTAATTTACTGAAATTGTAACATATTCTGATTTATACAGGATACAAGCGTGGAACAAAAATTGTGGTTTAAAGTAGATTTTTTAAAGTTAATGATTTGGCATTTTATATTTTTTGTTCAAATCGTAGACTTGGAAAATAGACGACATTATATATTATAATTTCTACATATATATGTGTAAGGGAGTCAAATACTTCAATTTTAATTATAGATGTAGATAAGTAAGTATATTGTGTTGAACTAAAGGTCTAGTTTTTCTCATATACATACATATTTACTTCAACGTGGTAGAGCAACGCTGCAATTTTATTATGAGCACCAAGCACCAAAATACGTGCGAGATCCTTTTACAACTAACAAAGTATTCTAACTTAGAATTCGAGGATGATAATGCGTCTGCATTTTGATTTTTTTATCGAGTGTAAATTTACATAGGCGTATAAAGCTAGCGTAGATCTAATGTTTACGAAAATTTTTTGTTGCCTTATGTTTCTTTGGTAAATTTTCATGATTAAGAACATGGAATTCAATATTGTAATTCGGTTCACACATTGAAGGCACCCAATGCGTACCACAGAGAAGAGTCTTGGTGCCCACATTGTTTCTAACACACATAAACGAACTCTGTAATATGAAGATCCCACACGCTGGCATATTCTCATATGCTGACGACACTACCATTGTGTTTACAGGTGACTGCATGAATAATTTAAAGATCAGAAGAGATCACGGTTTGGCTGCGATTTGGCAATGGATAAGTCTGAACTTACTGACCTTAAATACCAACAAAACAAAGTTTAGTTTATTTTCCATAAAACCAGTCTGCTTGTCTTTTCGAGCTATATTAGGATTCACAGCTGTCAGCCGCCATTTAGACCAAATTGTAACCGCCGGTCTATAACTAGAATAACTTCTACGAAGTACTTTGGGGTCTTAGTGGACCTGAGCTTTTCACGACTGTCTCATTTCGAATTGTTTGTTGGCAGATTACATACATTAATATCAACTTTTTAATCACTACGATAAATTGCAAATAAAATGTTACTTGATCACATCTATACTGTGTTAGCACAATCTATTTTGATTTGTTATATAACGATATGAGGTGATGCTGTAAAAACCCATTTTATACGATTAGAACGAGCTCGAGCGAGAGGATTGTTATAAATCATGTATTCCTAAACGCGTTAGTTTTTAACATATTCATTGTATTTATATGCAGATTGAATAAGTGTTCATAGGCTATATACGTTCCGAAAAAACATATGTCCTTCAATATCGACACCAATATTGTAACAAAAGGAAGAAAAGGTAGAGTCGATACATTAAATTACACTAAGGCAAAATTTGCTCGTAGTCGGTACAAAACCATCACGTCTCATTTATGTAATAAATTAGGTAAAATAATAGATTTATACCCTAGGACTTATCGATACTGGTAAAAAAAACTCGCTGAATGGCTGAAGACATTAGAATTTATTGAAGTAGAAAACCAATTAAAATTAGAATTTTGATATGAAGACATGTATGTGTAAATCACTCACTCATTATAAACATACACATATCATAACCCCCATGTACCCGTGCATGTAAACATCACCTCTGCTCAGTGGCTTAACGCCAATTCCAAGACGCAGGTAGATGTTGTAGGGCTGTGCGAAGGGGAAACGTATGAAAACTTTCACACAACACACATTACACGCACATAATCTCGCACTACACACACTACTTTTACTTTCTAGATAAATAATAGTAAAGATATTCTATATGATCTGCGTTAATTTTAGTATAAACGCTACTTGCTTCAGTAAATCTTATGATATTGAAGAGGGGCTTACTTCTGATACGGGCGCATTTTGCGTTCTTAAGAAGTCCACATTTGTACCTTTTTAATTTATTTAATTTCATTATTATTTCGCGCATCTAAATATTTAATTATTTCTCGACAACTCAGAGATAATGGTACGGAATAGCGTATGTTACTAAGATTTAAGAGTGATGAAGGCACGATATACGGGATTGCCACATGATGGCAGATTACTAACATTTCAATTATCCCGAAAACATTATAAAAGAAAATTTTACAACAGAGGTTTTTGAAAAGTATTATATTTTACTTTTTTCGAATAAATTAAGTACAAATACAGTAATTGACAGTGTCCATTGTTACTTTCACAAAAAATAAACCATATCATCAATTAAATTCTATGTCACTTTGTTTTGTCGTTTCAGAATTTCTCAAATAATATTTTTGTTAAAAGCAATTGCAACTTTATTTAAATACTTAAGTGATACAAAATAGCTCCAGAAGATAGAAAATAATTAATTAAGAAATGATTATCAATTAATATTATGTAAAATATATTTCCTCAGTGTTTTGAAATATTCAATTATGTAAATTTAGTAGACTGACCCTGTGTGTTATACGTTATTTTTATTACATCAGTAGCGTTCGTAGATAGTGACAAATTATATAACAAGTAAACCGCGTTCAAACATAAAGATGACATTGCTGGCGAATAAAATTGGTTCCATAATAAGAATCCTTTTTGGAGATTTATGTCCTTTGTTTACTTTCCAATAAAATTTACGTGCCATAAGCCATAACTGAAATCGCACAATTTATTTTCATTTTGATTTTGTTTTCTATTATTTAAAATTCGTTGTCCTAAAATTGTTCAATTTTTTTAAATGTTCTAATTTATTAATGATTTACTACCACTTATAACAACCAATATTTAATACAGTCGATAGCATACTTAGATATTATATTAAATTTCCACAAAGTATTACCTGATACTTCGATATTTTTAAATTTATAATTCATTGGGGAGATTTACGATGTTGTTCCGTGTCGTAAAAGTTTGAACGTGATAACTTCTAAATGAAAATGAATGGATCACAGCCAATTTTATTGATTTTGTTGTAGAGCAATATTTTTTTATAGAATAACGGTGACAAGCGAGCACACAGAATCACACAGAACACACATCTGGTAAATGAATCCTGTAGCCCATAGACATCTACATCTGTTCTCGATTTAGAATCAAAAAACTGACACGCTGTTACCACTGGGGACTAAGACGGAATGTCTCTTTACCAGTAAATGGGGCATTTCGTACAAAAAAGTCTTACCCCTTAAGCCACAACTCTTTAAGTTTAAAAATCAAAGTTGCATATTATTTTAATATGTTTGGCGTTATATAAATATTGTAAAAGAAAATATATGGCGTGAACTGATAGTCCTAGCAATATTTCAAATTAAAGGAAACAATAATGTCTACAACTTCGAAATCGCAAATGCCAAGAAAATCGGAATTACCGTTCCTTACGGTAGAACATTTTGAATTCGGTGTTACGTCACCTTACACAAATACAGATGTATGACTTCTTTGCCTTGACTTATTTCAGTACATTCTTCAAATAAAAATTAAATTTGTGTTTTATTTTGTTGCAAAAGTTTTGTTTGAAGTCCACTCCAGTTATTCGCCTAAGGCGCCAAGTTTGATCGGGCCGGTGCTGACTACAGTTAAACTTAATTTTACTCAGTGAAGTAAAGTTATCTGTTCAACTGCTAGTTTGTTTGTTTTATGTAAATGTAACCAATACTTCACAAACAACTATTATAATTTTGAGTTGTTTAATATCTCACCCCCTTCATTTACCCATAAACCAACTAACTACTGCAGGACTTTTGCTTAGCTATTATTTGTTAATTTCGACCCGTCATTAAAATGTAGGAATCAATAAGTTTTTAGAATAAATTAGTTTGAACGTAATTCTTCGATAGAAAATTACTTTAAAATAACAAACAGCATCATCTTAAAAGTGTTCATAATAATTTTATTGACGGATCGGTAGCGCATTGGATAAGCGAGCGTCGCGGGTTCAAATCGGGGCTCGGACTAAATATGTGCAAAGCCTACAAATAATTGCTGCAGGTCTGGATGTTTGTAGATGAGCAAATTATCCTCCACGATGCTGGAGTAGACCCGAGTGTAGAAATGTCTTTTTTTAAATATTTAGAGAAATGTCTGTATTTTCTCTATCCACTCTCTCTACTGCCATATACTCTCTAAATATATGAATCAGGTAAGACAAACGCTTTTTCTTTAAAAAAGAATATATTTCGAAGCTTGAACTCCTCATTGTTATTAAGTGGGCTCACAAAATTTGTAACCTATCGCAATAGAAATGACACAGCATCGCGTGTAACAAACTGGATATATGGTATAGATAAGCTACTATATTAACCGGGGAAGGATCACGCTCTGATAGAATATCAGCGTAAAATTGCATCTTAATACTTCTGTGTTTCGTACGGTGAATATAGTGAACCGGAGACAAATTTTACTAGAAACGGGGCGTTCCATCTTATTATTTTTTGCGGGTGGCAACGCATTTTGATTGTTTTTTGGGGGAAGATACGTTTATATACGGGCTACAGTACCTAATTACCATCAGGTAGATAGTGTGCTCGTTTGTTAACCTTATTCCATATAAAAAAGAATCACTTAACGCTATTTATGTTTCTACATCTTAAGTTCTAAAGTAAGATATTGTCGCTATAAGAAAAGAAATAGAAAATCGAGAAAATTAATAAAAAAATATAAGAATATTTCCCTTTACAGCTTTAACGTTTTTTAAACTGAAACCATACTGCTATTATGAATTATTATTATGATTATTTCTACAGTAAATTTAATTCCCTAATTATTTAAAAATGAGCGGTGTCTTTAAAAATACCTTAACTTTTTACAATAAAAGTGTTCTTATATTTCTACAACGGTTTTGATAAAAAAACATGTTTGTTTTTTAAGACTGACAAGGCCTCGGGTTGTAAACAACGATTTTCCTTAAAATGTTCTAATCCAAGATACAATATATCAGCTAAGTATAGCATAAAATATAATATGCGCATACAAGTGAGTTATTAACACAAGTCGGGGTTAAAGAATATCCTCTACCCCATTTCGTTCAGTGGATATCGTAAAAGGCTACCAAGCGAAACAAACAAGTGGCATCTTCTTAATAACAGCTAGTAAAAAAAGCCTTCGGTGGTCAATACGCTGCCGAACGTGGCAACCGCGGCAAATATGCCCCCTATGTGGCAATCTATGGAGCAGTGGACTTTTGATAGGCTGAAATGATGATGATAATGTTAGTGACGACTTGTTAAGAATTAGGAAGAAAGCCGAAGTTGACTGTTATTATGATAACGACCACAAGTTTTATTTGTTACAAAGTTATTCGTAAAAATATCTCATATATGTAAAAATAGAATTTTATATTCTATCTTTTAGATAAAATACACTTTTCGATTCCAATATAAAAGTAAAAGCATTACATCACTTTTTCTTTCCGTCACCCTTAATTTAAAAATCTCTGTATTAATTGGCGTTACACAGATTAAAGACCTGAACTTCAATAATATTCAGGATCAATAATTTTAATCTATCTATACTTAAAATTCAGATTTAGAATCAAATAATTGGTAGGCACTAGTCACAGTGAATAGGTTGCTGATAAAATTTTGGTATAACCTCTAAAGAAACACGAAAAATGTATAAAATTTCAATAATATATTTCATACTTTATACTTTTTCTCGTTGTGTTTATAGATATAATTTGTTTCATGTGCAATTATTGGAGACCTTGAATCCGAATCAACTCACCGTAAACGGTGAAATGATTCAATTAAATTATTTAAAGAATTGTGAATAAAATGAAGACAACGAGCATAGAAGTCATCACGCGAGAAATATTAAATAAGTTTTTTTATAGTGTTTTGATAAATAATTATAAATCTACAGGCGCAACCATATAAAAATAATCCAAATCGATTTCGTATTCCCATATTCTGTACTAACCTGTATTAATAATTTGTAAATTGTGTATTTAATGAATATTTGTGTGAAACATGTTTGAAAGCAATGTATAAACTCACAATATTACACCTTTAAATAAATTACGTAAGTATTCTGTAAACCATTAATTAATTTTAGTAGGTAGGTACTATTCGTTTTATAGTTTTTGCGTACCTACGCACTTAAGGCGATGTTGAACGCAGAAACGTGAATCATAATAATTGGCTCTGTAAAACGTGTACCTTATATTCTATAAATAAAAAGGATTATTAATTCAAAGGTTATAAGGTGAGAACACATTTAGTGAATTTGATTTTATTTTATAGTAATAAAAATAAATAAACTGCTTACCACACCGGAGAGGTATCGCTGAATCGATAACGGTATTGCTAAATAGTAATGGTGATCCCCATTAACAGTCTGTGAAATTAAGGTTCAGCATACTCGGATAAGATTTTAGCCAGTGAGTAAGTGTAAGCTAAAGAGATAGCCTCTTTAGCTTACACTTACTCACTTACTCACTCATTTAGTCCGGCTATAAAGCTCTAAAAACCGTGAATCGATGAGGAAGAAAGGTACTTGAGTGGCATCCATGAATCGTGCAAGCGAAGTGGTGGGCGGCCCGTCACTAGATACAGTGACGACCTGTTTAGAGATGCAGGAAGCAGGTGCTTGTAGGTGGCTCTGAACTGTGCTTACTGACATTCCTTAGGGAGGCGTATGTTCAGTAGTGGACTTGTGATGAGCTGTAATGATGGTGCTGATAATAATCGATAGTAATATTGAGGCATCGATTCTTTTTCCCACACGATGATAAGTGTGACTTGGTACCTACATCTATCCTCGATTAAGAATCAAAATGTGGATGCGTTGTTAAGGATAAGCTAGAATGCCTTGTTACCAAAAGAAAGGATATCCGGTTCTCTACATTGACCATAGAAAATACAGCAGCAAACTCTGACGCTGTATACGACGCTAACGCTGAGTAAACTCTGACGCTGGTATTCTGTGAGAGCGTTTTTTTGTTGAAGAGGGGCACACATGCATGCGGCTCACCTGATGGTAAGTAACTACCACCGCCCATGAACAACTAACTGCAACACCAACGTGGTCCTTTACCGGTCGAGCTGAGCCATTCACGCGAAATCGTAATAGCTGTATAGCGTGGCTCTATTACATTAAATTAAAAAATATGGCAGATATCAAAAATTAGTGCATACATAAATTAATTGACATCGTTTACAGGTTAACAAGTGTTTACTATGTATGTGTTATTTCTTTACCTTGAGTCTGATGTCTTTTCGGTTCGTATCCTTTGATTTTAACCTTGCAGTTATCATCCATAGTCAATAGATAGGTTCCTAGTAGAATCGCCTGGCTTACTTCAATGTCGCAGAATTTAGTCATGGCTGTTTCAGTATTTGAGTAAACTATCCAGCGGTTTGGTTGTATCAGGTAGATCTTTACATTTTCAAGGGTGACAGGAATCGGGTGACGACTTGAGATATTGGTGTGAAACTGCATGATTTCTATGACACAGTTGTCATTGGCGAAGGGTTGTATATCGTTCTCGTAACACAGAAATCGACGTTCGTCAACCTCGAAGCATGACTGAGAGAGTGGTGTTGCTTTCAACCCTTTCACAAGTAGGTAAGGATTTTTAGGTAGGATGAGAATCGTCTGGCCATTATGTACTACAGGTAAGGGAATTAATTTATAATATTTAAAAATTTCGTTTTTAATTAGTGGAATGCTTATAATGAATGTTATCTGATTTTGTTTTATATAGGCTTTTATCTCGATACATCTTTCTAATTTTACAATATTTTCGTAAGTAACAGGAAACACTAATTTATCAGTTTGTTCTATCTCCTTCAACAATATTATAAGTTCGTCATTCGTCGTTCGTCGTTGATGCAGTACGTTAATTTTACTAAAAGCAAGGGCTGTTTTGATTTCATCGAAATGGGAATATAAATTATGAAAGTTATCACGAAAGACATTATAAAGGTGAATAATTTTGGTAATAGTTTGTTTAAAATTGGATTTGTTTAAAGCTTGATTAATATTTTGAATACTATCCTCTATTCGTATAAAATTGCTTTTAGTAGAATTTGCCACGTTTGTAAAGGAGCCCATCATTTCGGCAACTATTGTCATTTTATTTTTAATCGCGTTTTGCTCCGTATGTAATTTATTTATTAATCTTTCATATTTGAGAGCGTCATCATTATCTAAGTTACCTGTGATAGTTTTTATTAAAGAGCCAATTGGTTTGAGGAGACCTATTTGATTCGTAATGAAGGAATTAATTGTTTAAATTTGTCGATGGTAATATTCAAAGTATAATCGGTTTGATATTGAACGGTTATAAAATCTGAATCAAATGATTAAATCATCAATCAATATCGAAACAATTTTGAACATGTTTTTTAAGCAACCCATATCTATGCATACTTGATTCTAATTCCTTGGAAATTAAATTTAAATCTAATATCTTAATAACTATCCAATTATCATAATTAAGAAATGCTTGACCTTCGTCAACAGGTAACAGTCCCGGGTTCTTGTCAATGCGAAGCAGATGAAGAGCCTGGATTCCCATCACTCGGATCACCAGTAGAAATAATCTGTGGAAGACGTTTTATGTCTTTAATAAGAACATTAGTGACACGTTTATTAGTTTCAACGGGAATTACATTTCTTTTTATAGCAGCGGCGACACGGGCCTTTTGGTAACGCGGTTTATCCTTGCCCCGTCTTGTATTAACACCTTTTATGAACACAGTATCAACTACATTTATATTGAACTGAGATTCACTTACGTGTTTCTCTCTCACTGTAATTTTTTTGTCAATTAATTTATTTGTAAGATGTTCATATAAAAATTAAGTCCTTTTGGCGTGTTCCCTTACTAACTGTTGTGTGAACTGTTTATCAAAATCTACGGCAAATATACTATTGGATTCGGTGTGCCCCAATACTACTTCAAACGGCGTGAGATCTGTTGAAGAATGAATTGAATGGTTGTACGACATAACAGCATATGTCATCACTGGTGCAGCGTCTGTTATTTTGTGTTCGTATTTCGCGATACGATAAATTTTAGTAATGGTTGAATGGAACCTTTCGATAAGTCCCATAGAGTTGGGGTTGTGCGCGGTACCATTGTGTAGATTGATTTTGTATAATGTAAGCATTTCCTTTAAGAGTACATTGTTAAATACCATACCGGGATCTGAACTAATTTTGGATGGAATTCCGTAAAATGAAAAGTACTTTATTAAAGCTCTTATTACTTCCGGATTAGACCTACTATTAATTTCGATTGCGTGACCCAATTTGCTGAAAGCGTCTATCAAGCTTAGAAAATATTTACCGTCTATTAAAAAGGTATCGATGAACATTTCTTGGAATGGTTTAGACTGGTTTTGAGTCTGTTGAAGTTGAGGTTTTAGGGGTTTACGGTCGTATTTCATTTCCTTACAAATCTCACATGAGTTCATGATACTCGCTACTGTTTGTTCCATATTATTCCAATAAAATGTCCGCCTCAAATGTACAAATGTTTCCCTAATTCCCCTATGGCAATATTTACCTAAATGATATTTAAGGACTACTTCGCGTTCAACTCGTTTTCATCTTCTACATAAACTATTCTCTTAGTACATTCATAAAATTTTACAGTATCCTTCTCGAACAATTGCGTTGTGACTTCGGAAAACTGCTTACGGTGTATAACATCTTCAATATAAAAAAATATTTAATTTTGGGTCTTATGTATTCTTTCAGGATTTTTTTTATTAATTCAAAATTATTTAAAGGTAAGTGAACTTCCAATATATTTGGTTTATCCCTAGACAAGTTTTTAACTGAACATTCATTTCTGTTTCACGTATGGACGAGTATTTGGTTTGGTTTCGCATCAATCGCTTCCTGAAGGATTAAGATTCCTGCTTGTGTGTACATCGATGTGTCTACATCTTTAGCCGAATGTACTGTGTTGTTACTACTATGTCCTTCAGAAGCTGTGATGGTGCTACCAGTTGGAGACTGTATCGGATATGAGGATTGCCTACCGTGTAAGGAGGGAATACTCAAAATATCTGAATCCGATGATACTGTTACTGTGTCCATTGCCTGATTTGATTTGAGTTGTACAATTTTAGAGACTACATTACTCAACTGATGTTGAAGTTTTCTTTCGTTTTTATCTATATTCACTTGCATAGAGACATCGTCGTTATCATTTATCCTAATTCTAGATAAAGCATCAGCGTTACAGTTCTGTTTCCCGTTCTTATATACTATTTCGTAATCAAATTCCGATAGGCGTAACTTCCATTTGGTGAGTTTGCTATTTGGTTCATTAATGGAATTTAACCAGGCTAAATAATAATAATAATAATAAACTCTTTTATTTCAGACATAGATCCATATAAGTTGTTAGTAATATATTGCGTACCTTAAATACTAATGTTAGTTCCTTAAATATGTGTAATCACTTTTTAGCAAATCGTTCCAATGATCTAGCATATGC
>DWHP01004125.1:0-12827 GCA_018247895.1 Parnassius honrathi
AACCACTTTCTTCACGATATTTTATTTTTCAAAATAAAGCCACACTGTCGATTTTTACTGACATTTTATCCTTTAGTCATCTTGGCTTTAATAATATTACTTTAATGGTATTTGAAAATTACACTCACAATCAATCAGAACATGTAAAATAGAATCCATATGATATTTATGCACAGACAGGCAATATTTATAAATACAACTTTGTTTTATATGTACTATTATTCAATTGTGCACTATTTTAACTTATAATATCAGTGAATACCACTAGTAAATCGCTTTCGGTTTGTTTTTGGGTTATTCTTAGACTCCTATTTTATTTGTTAACTTCTTAGAACACCATTTAAATGCATTAAAACAAATAATATTGTCATGAATTTCATTAAGAATCCTTAAAATTTGTGGTGGACCCATTCTAATACAAAAATTAATTGTCACCTTTAGCGGCTGGAATTAGTCCCAACAATTCTTCCGAGTACTCCGTGTGGTAGATGCGATAAAATACGCAAATATGCTCAACATCTCTCTGCAGTGCCAGTGAGGTAAGCTGATCAGAAAAAACTTGGTTCGAACCGCTCTGCTCTGGATGTTGTCAAATGGAAGAAGCTGGCACTGGTGAGTCTCAGCCTAGAGATGGGGACAGTATTCCATTTGCAGCCGAACCTGCACCTTGTAAATTTGTAGGCAGTGTGTCGGTATGAAATATTGTCCCGCTCTGCTGAGCACGCCAACCATTTTCAGAGAAAGGTCAGTTTAGCCCTCTCTTCCCAGTGGCCATGAAACAGCACGTAATTCTCTATAGCGATGTCGACGATTCCGATACTGACTGAAGCAACAAGGGGAGTGCCCTAAAACGATACGTCAAAGGGGTTCTTTTTAGCGGTAAATGCGTTAACTTGTGTCTTCTGGGGATTGAACTAGACTAGATCTAATCACCCCCGATCCGAGACTTTGTTCAATAATGTCTCGACAAGTTTGTTCCGGTACTCGGCTAAGTTTTTTAGAGATATATTCGCACGGCCGGTGTATGAATCATCACTAATGCTGTCGTCCGCATAGCAAAGAATGTTACCGGTTTGCAACATATCATTGACAAGTAGAAGGAACACGCAGCCTTGTGGAACATCAGCGTTAATAGGCTTTTAATTTAAGAAGATCATCAGCTGAGTGACCCCAACGGAAACCGTACTCGCAGTCATTAATCAGTTGGTGCTCCTCAAGGTACCGCTTGAGCTATCTGTTAATAACGGAATTCATTATTTTGGACGACAAGGAAGTAATAGCTATAGGTCTGTATTTGAACGGAGGAGAATGATTGTTTTTTTAGCGATCAGGTGCACGAAACCTGTCTTTCATGCATTCGTGACTACGCATAGGGAATAGGAGTATCGGAAAAGACGCGTTCAACACATTCCGACTCTGGAGCACAGTTTCCTTAGCAAAATTAGGTGAATCTGTCAGGAATGAGTGTTATACGTACTGAGCACTGTGTGAATCACACATTGGGCATACAGTAATCACACGGCGGGATGTAAGACTGTGCGTCAGACCAAAAATTAGTAATAAAAAGCTGAAGGTAGCCCGGACTAAGTGTGGTATCAGGACAACAAACATCTTAGCCCAGTACCCGAAACGGGAATTAAAATAAGTAGAAATATTTGTTAAATTAAATACAATAAAATCTGTAAAATTTATTTTATTCAATTTGTAGTATTCGATTTAATATATCAGTTTTGGTTACTCAAAACATATTCAAACTGAGCTTAATTTCCACGCCCAACAGTTATACAAACAGTTGGCGGTTTCCCACAATTATTTAGGTCGAAGGGTACCTATTTATACAGTTCCTCAATTATAACTTTTAGCATCTTAATTTAATAATGTGTGCTCTGTATATTTGTAAAGGTCACTAAAGATATTTTAGTTTATTAGCATTTCATTCCCATTATAATATGTTAATAAGCAATTGTACATACAGTCTACTTAAAGTTGAGCATATACTGTGGCACATACACCGATATCGCCTACGAGGACTAATATGGAATGTTTCGTTGCCAAGAAAAAGCGTATTCGGTCTTCGTCATTGACTCTATGAACAGAGCAGTATTATGGTGGTATTTTATATATTTATATGGGAGTTTCTGTGGTCCTTCATCGGGCGCTCTGACTCATTTGTCCTGCAACTTGTGTCTGTGCAAATGTTGTAATCTGATTGTTGAATTTTGGATTCATAAGTATCTGATGATTTTAGTTCGTAGAATATAAGGCATGCTCTTTAATTTTATTGATATTCTGTTGTTGTTGTACTTATTTTTTGGCTATAAAAGTGAATGAATATAGGAGGGGAGAGAAGACCTAAGAAAAGTATTAGGGATGAACTGAGATGACGGCTAATAGAGGAGAATGGATGACGAAAACATGCTAGGCTGACCTAAAATTTCTCGAAATAAGGGCGGGAAGAATAAAAGGAAGCTTTTGTTGTTTTTTTTTAAAGCATTAAATATTAATAGAGGCAATGGTCGAAAAATGGATCAATCAACAAAGTTTTAAATATCCATGATAAGTAACCTTTTATTACGCCCTAAGCTTTTTCAACGACAAAAAAATAGATGAATAGGAATATAAACACAAAAACTTTTTTTTATATATTACTGAAAATCAGTATTATCATCAACTGAAAGTGAATTATGTTTCCCTTCGTCAGTGTCTACAGCAATTTAACAAGCATTTAATCAATACGTTATCAACCTCCATAAATAGCACTTAGGTATTCGATGAAGGGGATGTCACATGTCAGTTGATTATGAAATACGTACACATATGATTAATTTCCGCAATCTAAGTTGTCAGTCACTTGCTTAACTAAGTCCACCACCAGATCAACTCTAGACCTGAAGTCTTTGAATGAATTTTTATTCAATAAAACAGTTTCCAATATACAAGTATAGCACTACCAATGTACTCCTTTATACAGGCCAAAAAAGATGAACAGGACTTGGAGGAAAAGTACATTAAATGTTGAAAATCGAATATCGAACCGACTAAAAAATGAAAAAAAGGAATAAAGTGTTCGTTAGAGCCGATATGTACTAATTGTTGGACTGCTTGGTCTTCAATAATTGAAAGATGGAGTGTTTATTCCGGGGACTTAATTATTTATTCGTCGTATGTCATTGTCATTATCATCGATTGGTTTAATAAAATAGCGACAGTCTATTTTTTAAATACTTAGTTGGTTCGTTCCCCTACTCTGGTAAGCTATTTAAAAAGACATTTATACGTTGTTATTCTTATTTTGAAAACAAAGGTTTCCTTTGAGAGTTTTGATATCTTCAAAATTTTATGTACTTTTACTCTATATGCTGTTCGTTTGTAGTTTATCGAAACTATATCGGTTTACTTTATAAATTTTAATACTATGTTTCAATATATATAAAATAATATTTGTTTGTTCGTATTTTATGCGCTACTATAAAATCAAAATGGATGAACTAGCATGTCCATTGCTCCTATTATCCCGTAGGCATGAATACCCTCGAATCTTAAATTGGGAGTCAAGTGTAAGTCCACGTCTCCTGGATGGCAAAAACAAGTGGACAAAATTTTGCTAATAAGGAAGATAAGTTCATTCTTTTTATGTTTAATAATCTTACAATCCCATTGTAGAATTATGTATGTTGCTAGTTATAAGAGTAAGTTTTCAGCGTTATCATCAGATTGCTTTAAAACTTTGTCAACATACTACTTGCACCTTCGTGAAGGTTATAAGCGTAGTTGGATCCAGCAGATGGCGCTGTTGTAGAATCCAGATATCACCCTTGCGAAGCCGGGACAGATCGCTTAGTTACAACAAATAAAATAATAATATGATACATACGTGATAGAACCAGGCTGCAGATATATTATGGTTGTAGCAAGAATGGGTCGGCTCGGCCAGCTTAAAATAGCAGCTTAATACAGCTGTGTTCCGTATAGTGAGTGTAGAAAACCGGAGACCCTCTTTACTGGAAAGGAGGTATTCCATCTCAGTCCTCAGCGGTGAAAACACATCTGTGTTTTGATTCTCAATTAAGGATAAATGAACATGTTTATGGGCCACAGCATCGAATTACCATCAGGTGGACTGTGTGCTCATTTGTTACCTATATTCTATAAAAAATATAATAATAAACTATAACCCATTCCATCGATAACAGCCTATAAAAGCCCACTGTTGAACATGGGCGTCTCCCATAGATTGCCTCATATTTTGCCATAGCTGCCACGCTCCGCAGGCAGGCTGGAAACCGTAGATTTATATTATTTTGAGTTGTTATTAGGAAGATTTGGTGCCCATCTCCTGTTTAAGATTCCCTGTGTCGCCTCTTACGGCTCCACTGCGGTTAGTGCATATTCTTACATCGCTGATATTCTGTTTCGATACATATAATTAAAAACCATTGTAAACATTCAAATTAGAGTTATTTAATACTAAAAAGCAATAATATTAATATATTCGTGTTCCATCAATTATTTTGACCACGTTGTATTAAATAACTAACAACAGTTCAGGTTCACAACAGTAGTCAAATGTTAACAACTTAAGAAATATAAAATTATTAGACATATAAAGTTAATACATGACCGAGTAAATTCTTAGTAATTTTAACTAAATAAAATTATAACTTTTAACAAGAAGTGGAAACCGACTTCAAATTGCTAATTATTTGCTACCGTTAGGGGTGGAATTTTTCTCCAAATTTATGTGTGACCATCCTTGAAGTATAACCGCGGCGATGTCGTCACGCCAAAAGCGAAACACATCGAAGCCTAAACAGCGCACTTAAAGTTCCGAAGTAAAACAGCATATAATAGGTATGAAATTTCGCTCCGAACAACCACTCGGAGCTTTGGCCGTTCTCCAGGCGTACCTTGCCCGGTGGGAGTTGTCCACTTTTCCTTCCACGGCCACAAAAGTATCATCAAAATTGATTCACAATCCGCGAAGATATCGCGCAACATACATACAAATAAAAAACATACACTCAAATTGAGAACCTGATCCCTTTTAAAGTCACTTTTTTTTCAGAAAGCGCTTCAAGCTCATCAAGCAATCACGTCATCAAATTTTGTGAGCGGCGTATTGGAAATATTGTTTTACCATTAAGTGCAGCCCTTGATACCCCGGAAATTAAGACAAATCCTAATAGTTTTCGTATGTCACAAAGGGACAAAAAGAAATATCATACGCCAAAATACAAAAACTTTCTTTTGAGAATTATTTATTTTGCTTCAAGTGATTCATTATCCAATTCCACTCTTATAAATAAAAACGAAGTGTCTGTCCGAATATTGAAATAACTGCCTAATATTGAGTGGAGGGCATCATGGAGAGGGATCATGTCTAATTGACATTTGCATGTCAATAAGACATGAATAATAATTTTTAAAATTTATATCTGTCTGTCTGTCAGTTGCGTGTCTGCCTGGGCTTATCTTCGGAATCGCTGAAACAATTGTAATGAAAATTTACTAACAAATAGAGCAAAGTCAGCAGTGATCTAGGCTTTTTATTCCAAAATTTTAAGGACGAAAACCGAAATACGGAAGCGGGAAAGAGAAGTGACGGAGTATTTTTTTAACCGTCACTACATGGTGACTTAATACAACTATAAATACCAAGTTTCCGCTACATCCGTACCTAACCTTTAACCTTTGAGATACCTCAGGATAAACAAGTCAATCGAGAAGTGAACACTAACTATGGAGAGAATTAAGTTTAGTGCCGTGATTAAGTTCCTCAC
Organism: Parnassius honrathi; assembly: GCA_018247895.1. NCBI lineage: Eukaryota > Metazoa > Arthropoda > Insecta > Lepidoptera > Papilionidae > Parnassius > Parnassius honrathi. The sequence continues at coordinate 5,781 of DWHP01004125.1, forward strand.
TTAGCAAAGGAAAACGTCACATATTGCTACGGAGGCTCTTGCCCTGAAAAAACGATAATTTATAAGTGGCTTATTAAACAAGGCAGAGACTCAATTGAAGACCGTTTGGGGCAACATCCTCAGCCATTGTCGAAAAAGTGAAAAAACTTATTCTTAAAGATGTTAGTCTGAAGAAAAAACAGATTGCAGAAATGACTTGACTAATATCTAAGGCCGTTTTTAAACATTCTTCATTATAATCTCAGCTCGTTTAAGGTGCCAATAATTCTCACACCTTTTCAAAAACAGCAGCGTCGAGCGTTCGCGTGAGTTTTTGGACATGTGCAGTGAGAACAAGGACAAAATTATGAACCGAATCATGCGTCAGGATTAAAATTGGGTTCATCACTAGTACATCACTGAACCTGTGTCAAAGCAGGAGTCCATGCAGTGACATAAACAGGCGCATTACCGCCTAAGCAGTTCAAGGCTTTGCAATTGGCTGGATAGATTATGGCTTCGGTTTTTTTTGGATTCAGAGGGGATTTTATTAATAGATTATGAAGAAACAGTATTACAATACGCTATAAGAGAAATAAAACATGCGATTAAAGAAAAAAGAAGGGGAAAGTGGTTTCCAGATGTGCTCCTTTTGTACGAGTACGACAAGGCACACGTTCACAAGTCATGTTGTGATGACTTTCTTACAAAAGTGCGGTTTCCAAATTTCAAACCATCCTCCCTATAGTCTAGATTAGGCCCCTTAGAATTATTATTAGTTCCCAAATATGAAAAAAGAGCATCGGGAAAGAAATTTACAGATGACAAAGAAGTGAAGTTAAGGCAATGTATTTTGAGGGCCTTCACGTAACATTTTTTTCGAAGGCAAAAGTAAGTTATTTGTACAGTCTGAGAATTATATTAGGGTTAATAAAGAATATATCAAAAAGAAAAAAATAATTTTATGTTTAATTTCACCCCCTTTACCTTTCATTCCGCGAACTTTTTGACTTCCCATCGTTGATCTAGTGTAACCTTTTTTGATTATCATAAATCTATTAACTATCTATGCTGGCAGTTTAATGATTGCGGTCACGACTTTTCTACCACCAGAGCTGAATAAATATATACATTTGACAGATTTCATTGCACGGGAAGTTAATTTTTTAGGAACCATAAATCATCAATATATCAAATATCATAAATATAAATAAAACCACATTAATAGACCCTACCCAGGCAAAGCCGGGGCAGGTCGCTAGTTTGTAATAAATATTGTACAAATCAATGAAATAGTTGGCCAACTTATTATAATAGAAATATGCCCGACAACTGCTCGCTGTAAATATGTGGCGACGGCAGACTAACAGCCCTATATTTATTCTTCGTAAATAACTGTTTCTTTCTTCGTAATTGATTACTTTAAATCAATCATACATTCATTCGTGAAATGATAAAATACAAGTTCTTTGGTTCGTTTAAGTACATCTCCGGAGGAACTTTAAGAATAAAAAAGAAATAAAGAGAATATTAAGATAAAGAAAGTACCAAAGAATAAAAGAACGTAAAATGAAATGTTTATGTCACCACTACTCAGTGTGGCTACGGGTAATTTGCTTGTGTAGTGCGTAGTATGAATTTTGTATTTGGTATAGCTATTTTATAGCTGTATTTGTGCTGAAGCTTAAATGTGACGTCTGAACCGAGAAAAAATCAAGCTCGCATTGGCGTAGAAAAACAAAAAAGAGATAATGCTTCTGTGTTTCTTGTGTTTAATTAAGAGAACCAACGACCCTTTGTATTTGCATATAAAGACATTTCTCCTTTGCACTCTACGTCCTCAAGGCGACAACGTATTTACATTTTGATTCAATGGAGGTATACATGTAAGTGCCTTTGAGCCACAGTATTTGGCTACTGCCAGGTGTTTGCACTTTTGTCGCCTTTACTCGTGCAAAAATGTATAAATTATGCCATGGTACCGCCAACGAGACCACGACTGTTTAAAGACTTTTGTAAATCAAATTAAATTTCGGACACCTAATGTCATAATGACTATCGTAATATGACAGAACCACATAAATAGGTCATTTTTAAGATGATCTTAATTTTTTAAGTTATAAAAAATTCTTAAAAGAATCTGGTTTCAAATCCAAAATTTAGTTCTATTAATCGCAAAATTCAGTCTTAAGAGTAAATTTTTGTAAATTTTTGATATTTTTTCAAAAAAATAAGCGAATTTATATTAATGGGGGTGCGAATTGCATACTCGGAAAGCCGTTCAACTCATTCGACTACTGTCGAGAACCACTCCTAACATAAGAGTTTTAAGCTTACTTGGAGTTATTAGGGGGATTATTAGTCACGTAGCGTTATTAGTATTATTTTTTATGAAAGAAATAATGACTGTAAATATTATATCGCATAATGTTAAAAATAAATAAAGAAGTGGTGAAATTTCTTTAGGAACATTTTTATTATTTCAACAATACTACAACAACAACAATTCACCCAGTATTTGCATGATTTCTGTATTTCGACGACAGCGCCACCTACCGGGTCCAATTTTGAATTTAAACCATTCTCAAGTCGACTTTATCACACACATGAAATTTCATCAAAACCGGTCCTGTCGTTTAGGAGGAGTTCAGTCACATACACACTGACAGAAGGATTATATATATAAGGTAGTAATAGGTAAGAAAGTAATAAGTCTAGCGATTCTAGTAGAAATTAGTATTCAATACTCGTTCGATACGTAACTTCATAAATATTAATTGCGCAATTCAGTCGTACGTACAAATTATATTCACCTTTCGTAAACTTATGATATTTTAAAGATAAATAAGCATCTGATTCAAATTGTTATACTGCCACATAAAATATATAGAAACCATTAAAGATAAATTTAGAATTTTTCAATCTTTATATAGAACAAAGTTGACAAAAGAGCACACACTGTGGCCCATAGACATATACATAAATCATCGTCTGAGAATCAATGTGCAGAAGTCTAAGATGGAATGCTTTGCTTCCAGTTAAAGAATCTCCGGTTTTTTACACTTAACACATGAAACTTAGCAAAAATATACTGCTATTATAGGCTGACGTTCTGTAAGAGCATAGTCCTTCCCTGGTCGAGCCGATCGATTTGTGCTGCAACCGCAATATAGCTACAACATAGCTCTGCCTCTACTACGTAAATATGATTGTTAAAGAAAACAAAAGACGTATCCAGATTTGTATTCAAATTACAAAACAATTATAACGCTTCCGTTAATGAATTAGTAGAATGAATAGTTTTAGCGAAACTTTTATTCTATTCCGAATACAAAACTGGATATTGCATGTTTTTTTAATACATCATGCTATGATAGATTAGTCTTCTCTCTTCTCTATTTTTACTGAACGAACCAATTTAATTTATCAATATACTGGAACTACACGAAAAGTCTAGTCTAGTGGTAATATAAAGCAAAATCTAAATCAACCGCAACGATAAACTCCCTAGAAAGTGATAGCAATAAACGATAGCAATAATCCAATTCATTTACCTTATCAAATCACGTTACTCGTTCAAAATCCGAGATCGGTAAACTGAACCAAAAAATATAAACTAAAAAAAGGATTCAAAAACAACGTTCTTAATATAGGTTATAACTAACGCAATTGTCACTTAAGCTTGCCTTAAAATGCACAAAGGAATAAACCTAGAATCATCACAATACTCTAGAACAAAAACAGTACCGTTACACGTTTAACTTTACAAGTACGTCGACTCTATATGCATGGAACAAAGAACGACGCCTGTTCGCAAACGCGGTCAACGGCATACTGAAAGCTGAAAGTCCTTATACGGACCATGCGCCTGTAGGATGCCGCGAAACCTCAGGGAACAAAGAAGACTTTTGCTAAAACTTATGTTTCTTACTTGTAATTACTTACGTAATATATATTAAATACAGGTTAGTTCTTTCATGTTATTAATATCGTTTTAAGGTAGAGAAAAAATAGTGTTTTTCGTTTAAATAAAAATTATGTTGCACGCCTCATAAGCGAAGTGTTGAGGTTGTGCTTCTACTCTCACCTAATGGTAATCCAGTAGTTTTCTGAGCGAAAACTGTCTTTATTTTTTTACTAATGCACTTTTAGAACAATAAAAACACACATATAACGCGAAAAATCACTCGTTTTCATGTTTCCATTATTTTTAAAAGTAATTTTCTGTATTTAGTGTAAAAACAAACTGATTGAAAAAAAATTCGAGGGATTTCTGTACGCGTGGATGGCGCATAATTACGGTCGTTAAAATTAATGTATTAAAATAATTATTTCTTTTAGGGTTTAGAATCTCAACGCACAGGTTCCTTTTAAAAATCCCTGAGTAATTTGGTCTCGTTAAGTTGTAATTAAAGAAAATGTAAAAAACAACTGTTACTTATCTACAAAAAATGTTATGTGATGTTATATGTAATGTTATGTTATATCAATTCGAACCCCCAAGCGTGACAAGTCAAATCTTCTCAACAACGAAAGAAGCCAATAAGCAACAGTGGATTTTTATAGACTGTTAAAGAAGAAATACGAGGCATTTAATCTTAGTTTTCAGGTGTGACAACACATTTAGGGCCGGTCCTCATTTGCCGTTCTCAATGGGATTCGACCGAACCTTGACTGTTACCGGATAGTATGAATGCACACACATATTTTTTACTTGATAATATTTTATCAGACCGAGATCGGTCCGAGAACGAACTGTGAACGTCATTATAATGAGGTGACCCGCTGCTTGTTGAAGTTTTCAAATGACAATTAGCTGCAGTAACCAATTTACTATGAGATGAATCGATAGCCGTTTGTCTCTCTAATTTAATAAAAATAATGGTCCTAAAAATATTTTTATTGTAGTTAGCACGTGATAAATTAACATTTAAAGTACCTAACATTAACAATGAATCAAAAGCAGCTTTAACGTGATAGAGCTGCAGATTTACTACAAATACAAATTTGGTCTACTCCACAGCGTTAAATAGCAGCATACTGCTTAAAATGGTTCACCATAAAACTTAACGGTGAGTATGGTGGCAAAACAAAGGGGAGCGATGGGCAGCAAGAGCAAAGGCAAGCATTATCAATACACACAATCCTATAAAAAATGCAACAACTAATAAAAAGTTTATTATTAACTCGATCATTTTAAATTAAAGCTTAAATAAAACATTTGGTTATGTTCAAATCTGTTCCTTTAAATTTAGACAGGAACTCGTTATCTTACACCTTCAGACTGCGATATTCGGGAACATAAACATACAAATTGAATTGTATAAATCCAGGTTCATAATCTTATATAGACAAAGGGTTCTCAGATGGAAAGCGAAATTATTTAAATATAACATTCTGTAACATGTTCGTACGAGGGCAGTAAATATTCAATTTAGTACCGCCGCATGAACTTACTATTCTCCTTTTTTTACAAATAACATTAATGGATTAAACAATTCCTTATGTTTACGCGAACGCTACGCATTGAAATAAAATAGCTTTTACAGATTTTGTTGTGTATCTTTAGTTACGAAATTGTCACCCTGCAGTACTGGCCATTTCAAATGAAAATAATTTAATTTGCCTAAGAATTCTCTCAAATTAATTTTATTATAAAACATAGAATTATTTTTTCAAAATTAGTCATTTGTTTATTGATAAGCGTTATGTTTTCATCACATTTGAATCTTTTTCGTCCTAATAGATACGTTAAAATTCGAGTAATTATGGAATATGAGTACCTTCGTGGTAGCAACGCGGCACAAGCGGCACGCAACGCCAACGACATTTACGGAGTGGATACTCCAAGCGAACGCGCCACCTATTATTGGTTTGTCCGCTTCCGTTCTGGAAATTTCGAATATGAACAAAACAAAGATCATGTGTAACGTCCATGTCACATCTATGCCGGTAGTTATTGTGAGCACTAAGCTCGCAGTTGTTGAAGAGTATGTTTACAAACAAATAATTCGACTAAGTAAGTCTAACTTCGACCTACAGGTCAATCGACGGATTTTTCGGCTTGACAGCGTTCTGGAAATTACGACACATCCTCACCTCAAAACTTGAAAACGAGATTGTACAGCTAGCGCATGTTGCCAGTGATAACTTATGGATCTGAGACGTGGTCCATTACTGCTGGCCTTATAATGAAGCTCAAGGTCACTCAGCGAGCTATGTAGAGGGCTGTGCTCAGGGTTTCTTATCGTGATAAACTTAGAAATGAGGATATCCGCAGTATAACCAGAGTTGCCAACATAGCCAGCAGCCAGTAGTTAGTAAGCCGAAGTGGCAATGGGCCGGCCATATACCTCGAAGAACCGACAACCGTTAGGGAAAATAGGTTCTCGAGTGGCAGCGTTGTACCGGTAAGTGAAGAATGAAGGGCGTACCTGCCACTTGATGGAGTGACGACCTGTGTAAGACATGCAGGAAGTTGATGGATGCAAGTGGCTGAGAACCGTGTTTTGTGGCTTTCCTTTGGGGAAGCCTACGTTCAGCAGTGAACTTGTGACGAACTATGGTGTTAATTATGAATAGACTTTTGGGTTTTCTTTTAACTAGCCTATCTATACAGATAAGAATTTCAAAAAGTGACTTTTATACGTAATTATTTCTTATATTTAGGTGAAAAATTCACATTTGAAACTAATTTTATGGATTTTATCGTATTTAACTTATTTGATGTTTAATTCCCGACGTTTCGGGTGCTTTCCAGCAACCATGGTCACGGAGGACCGATGTGACTGACGTCCCGATGTCAGTGTTAACCCGGAGTACTTTCAGCTTTTTAATTATTACTTATAGTCCGATCTACGCAGAATAAACAAACTATGTCTTGAAGTTTTGCAGGTATACTTGGGTTTAGTTTTACTTATATTTATTACACATAACACATTTTATACGTGGTAAAGCCATGCTGCAGTTATATTAGTAGTATAGTTGTAGAACAAATGGGTCGGCTCGACCGGGGAAGGACCACGCTCTCACAGAATACCAGCGTGAAATAGTAGCATAATGCTGCTG
>DWHP01004126.1:0-12824 GCA_018247895.1 Parnassius honrathi
CGCTGTAATTCCATCCTCGCCTGGGGCCCTGCCATTTTTAAGGTGCTGGAGAGCCATTCTAATCTCGCTCAGACTGATTACAAAGTATTTTTATTAAATAATATGAAAGTCACTATTAGGCGGAATAACAGGCGGCCGAACAGAAGAGTCAAGAAAGAGAGAAATCTCCAAAAGACGATACTGAACCTATCCGCCCATGGCATTCTATCTCCAAATCCTATCTCTACGAGTTTCTTAAATGGAACCTGATGGATATGTTAGTACTTAGTAGTAGCAACAGGTTTCTGTTTCTAACCACAAGAGGTGTAGATCTGTTTAGACCACAAGTACTAAAACGTACTTCTACCATCTTGTGGAAAACTAAAACTAATATAATTGGCAAAATGGCTATCAAGGATTGCAATATGATTAAAATATAGATGTAATTTTACAATAAGTATAAATTTCTATGTATCTGACTACGCTATTATTACATCCAAATAAAATTACATCTATATTATTTCAAGCTCTTTCTCAGCGTTCATAACACGTAAAATAAGCAGTATTGTTCGTGCAACCGTTTGAACATATATACTAAATTACATAATATAAGAGCCCATAAGTTTTATATTAAAGATATGAAGTAAAGTTACTAGCTTATTTACGTCCCACTTGCTGGGCACAAGCCTCCCCTCATTTCTGAGGGGGTTTTAGAGCAAGGAAGTGTCCGCCGCGCTGCCCCAATGCGTGTTGACGAACTTCACATGTCTTCGTAATATTTTTTTCTTATTTCTCATATACTTAGAAGCACGTGGTAAATCAGCACTCAAAGTTGCAATTAAAAATTTCATTAGTGCCGGCGAGGATCAAACTCGGTTTGCTCGTATACTGTGAAATTTACAGCGAGCGCTAACCATCTGAGCCACCACGGCTAACGGTTGATATGGTATATTTATTAATATTGTTGTTGTGAGCCACCAATATATATCGATAAATTTTTTTTCGTAATTTGTTGATGATTTCATCTAACATAGGACAGCCATTACTGTATCCTACCAAGTCTATTTGAAGTAAGATTCCCATTGAGACTCTTTCTTCACATGAACATTGAAGGCAGCCTCCTTCATAACGCGGAGTTATTTTTAAAGAATGAAGGTAACAAAGGGGTACAAAGTCACCCTTGAGGACTAAGATGGAATGCTTCGTTTCCAGTAAAAGGGGTCTTCGGTTCTCTACAATCACCACACGAAACAGCAGCATCAAGCTGCTGTTTTACGCTGGTATTCTGTGACGTAGTGGTTCTTCCCTGGTCGAGCCGACCCGTTCGTCTTATAACTACAATATACCACGTATGGCTTATATGGCTGATGAAGATATTGATGTATATGTATTACGCATAGAATAGTTTTACAAAGGTACTATCAGTAATCATGGCTAAATATAAGCAAAGTACTTACCTATTTAATTGTTTCAGGTACAGATAAATAAACCTTAAGAATTCGTACCGTAGATCAAAAAGGTCACAACAAAACTGCTATATTATACCTTTACAGGTATAAATCAAATTGAATTGTCTCAGCTCCCGCTCAGGGGGTTATTTGGGCGCTGTTAAGAAATTAATAACTATTTTTAAAATGTTTTTCTGTCTGTGTGACTGTCTGTTGGGGCTAATCTGTAGAATGCCTAAACCGATTGCGATAAAATTTCACGAAAGGATAGAGAACGGTTCCTGGAGTGATATAGGCCGTTTCTTTGCTCTAAATTGAAGAATTTACAAAATAAAATAAATTGTCTTTGATCCAAAGTCTAAATCCACATTGATACACCCCGCATAAGTTATGGCGGGTTGCTAGAGTAAAACATTTCATCTATTCATATCAGGACTTCTTTTCTATGTGTAGGAATGATTCCATGTAAAGTTCAAACAAAGAAATCCTTACAGACTCTGATAATATATACCTTAAAACAGTGTACTTTTGTAAGGATTGAAATAGGTAAAATGTTGATATCTTCCTGGTGCATTTTGATTGTTAATGGAGGATAGATGTAGATTTCTATGATCTACAGTATCCACTTACCATCAAGTGAAGTGAGTACATGTTTCCCTTATTCTAAAAAATAAAGATCGTCGCTCCATCTAGACAGGGGAATCCCACACTACGTTTGCCTTCACGTGGTCTCCACCAGTCTACTCCACCGGTCACTTCTGCGTTGGCCCATGGCCACTTAAGTTTTTAAACACAAAACCAAGTTACATCAGTAATCTTGGTTCTCCGGCGGATTTCCTTATTATGATTTTATCCAAAAGAAGAACTCCTGGCACAGCTTTTCCCATCGCTTGCTCAGTAATATTACCCCAACTACTACGATACCAACTTGTCAAACAATGAGGTACATACATAGAATACTATAATACATAATAGAACGGGGGAGTGGGCGGAGCCCGTGTAGCCACTAAAATGTCATTAACACGTTAATTCACACGTATAAATATCAACACTAGATGTGTTTTGACGTTACAATCGTTTCAAAATTTCGCACGCAAATTATTTAGAAAATGTCAAATTGCACGCTATTTACAAATAAATATATATTAAAATCCGTCTGCCAACACAGCGAATCGAGTTTGTAGTAGTGATTAACTGATAATACGACGTAATTGCTTGTATGTGTGCTCCCAGCGACGCCTATCTGCGTACAAAATAAGGTTGCCAGCCGTTCTATTGTGTGTTATAGTATTCTGTGGGTACATATAACATTTAGTCATTTCTCTAAGGCCAGTGTTCACAGATTATCTCGAGTTTAAGCTCAAACTTCACAGTGTCGAAGTTTGAAGCTAGAACCATTTTCAAGTTTAAGTTTAAAGTCGAAATTATCTCTGAATACCCTTTGCACTGTGTCATATAAACCACAAATAATGCCGAAAATATAAACACATTATGTTCATAAGGTTCCTGACATATATATTTATGACATTTTAACACATTAAACGTTCCAGAAACACAACACCAAGTGCCGCAGCCACTACAGTGGCACACAAATACTCCGCGCCATCTACAAACGCAACAACAGGGGCATAGCCCCCCCAGCGAATGGCTCCATGGAGCGCAATACGGGCTCCAAAAAGAAGATGAAGAGGAGGAAGAAACAGAAGGCGGCCACTCAAGCGCAAGAAGCAAGAGGAATACCGACCTCGCTACTCCCCCCCCCCCTACTTCCACACTACAACAAACGCGGCAACAGCCACGTCATCAAAATCAACCCCGAAAAAAACTCCAACGCAGGACTGCAACAGTCGCCGCACCCACTACACAAACCACCCACGTACCAACCACCGTCGAAGAAGCCCTCAAGGAAGTGGTAGGTGTGGTGATTAGGATATTGGGAGATGTCCTAAAAGCCATGACTACGTGGTCCAACCCTCTAACGCCAATATTGGGCGCCCTAGCTCAACTGTCGGCTGTCAATAGAGGGGGGCCGACAACTTAGAATCCTATATTGGAACCCCGGTGGCATCACTGGAAAAGTTACCGAACTCCGACTGCTGGTCCAGTAGTACAACATCCAGATTGTACAGCTGGGAGAAAAAAGCTGTGCCCCTACGCCCAACTGAAGATACCCAACTTTTTCGTGTATCGACACGACGAGGTTTCCCCTGAAGGTATCGCGTACGGAGATACTGCATGCACTAGTCAGAAGAGACATCATACACGAGGAAGTGGAAACAGATGATAACTTCGTTTCCACGGGGACTAAAGGGATCAGAATGAAGGTGGGCACAAGAGAGCTGGGTTACAGACCTTCTGGTACCTCGTTCAACCCCCAAGATATAAGGAAAATATTCTATGCCACTACACCTGCAATTATCGCTGGAGACCTTAATGCAAAACATCCTGCTTGGGACTCCGCGATAATCACCCCACCTGGGAAGAAGCTTTTTGACGACGCGGAAAACTGGGGGTACGAGGTGCTGGGCCCAGACGAGCCCACACATATCCCCACCAAACCAGAACACCAGCCTGATGTCCTCAACATAGTGCTGTGCCATCAAATGCCGTACCCAATACGGCTAGAGGTGTTGTACGATCTGGACGCACAGCACCTGCCCGTGTTGTTCACCATCGATACAAGTGCGTACGCTGTAGTGCCCAGAGAGCTAAAAATGAAGACTAACTGGACCCGCTTCCGTAGAGCGCTGGAGGACCTCCGACTCGGTGCCAACATAACAACCAGTGAAGATGTAGAGGCAGCGGCTCTACATTTGAATAATACAATACAGGACCAACTGAAACTCCATTCACACCCTGTCTCTACAGGGCACCGAAGAGAGAAACTCCCACAACACCTACAAACACGACTTTCGAAGAAGCGGAGACTACGGAAGCTCTGGGCACGAATGTGATGCCCACTTATCAAAAGAAGATTGAACACCTTGACGGAAGAGCTGTCGGAAACAATGAGATCGCATAAGGGAGAGGCATGGAATAGGCGTGTTGACGAAGCAGCGGAAACAGCATCTCCTCAACCGGCAGCTCATGAAGACACTCACACCGGTATGCCCACTAGTGGACAAAAGGGGAAAACGATACTACGACGCCCAGAAAAGGGTGGAGATGATGGCACAGCGCCTGGAAGGACACTTCAAGACCAACCCCATAGCGTAGGGGTACTCAGAGTATGTAGAAAACATACAAGACCGCGTGCACGAATACCTATCGAACCCGGCAGCGCCATTAAAGGGCGACGACTTTATTTCGCCAGCGGAGGTAGGGCGCACTATCATGCGCCTGCCTGCCCGTAAAACGCCGGGATTCGACGGAGTTACCACCACGGCAACCAAGCAGCTGCCCAGAAGAGGGATAATGGAACCCACCAGATACTGAGAACTGGCCCCTTCGCAAACATCTGGAAGAAAGGAAAAATCTTCATGCTACCAAAGCCGGGGAAGGACAGGAGGCAGCCGGCTAGCTACCGCCCCACAACGCTATTACCGCACATAGCGAAACTATTCGAAAAATTTCTACTAAAATGAATCACACCGCTCGTCGCTCTACGAGGGGAACACTTCGGCTTCCGTAAAGCACACTCTACAACATCACAATTGGCCTGCGTGTTGCACTATCTTGCGGCTGAACACAATCGCGGCCGCATCTGTGTGGGGTCCTCCTGGATATGGAGAAAGCCTTCGACAGAGTGTGGCACGCAGGGCTGATCTACAAGCTAATGAAGCACACCACCATACCGCCGATGCTTGTGCGGCTAATAACGTCGTTCCTGGAGGGGCAGAGCTTTCAAGTTAACCTAAAAGGGGCTGTTTCGGTAGCACGACCGATCGAAGCGCGAGTGCCATAGGGCAGCTGTTTATCACCCCATCTGTACGCGATCTACACCAATGGTATCCCCACACTCCGAGACCAGCTGGAGGAGTGGAAAGAGGACGTCTTCCATGCATGATACGCAGACGACAGTGCGTACTTCACGTCATCTCGTTGGGTAGAAATCGCTGCAAAGAAGTTACAGCGACTGCTGGACCAGTTACCATAGTGGCTTGACAAATGCCTTCATGGCCAGGCTGAAAAGGATGCCACCAACACTGCAGCTGCTCCGTGGGCAGGATGTAGGTTGGAGGACGACCATGACCTACCTCGAATGCCTGATCGATCGCTCGCTGCGAATGAACCCGCAGGTCGACTACGTTGTGAGGCAGACCAGAGCGCGAGCGAAATTGTACCCCGTACTGGCATCCAACCTCCCGATAAACACCAAGATAGGTATCTACAAGACCTACGTCCGCTCGCGGCTGACATACGCAGCACCAGCCCGGTACGCGTTGACCTCAGCCACTCAGCGCAAGAAGATGCAGTCCCAGCAGAATCTTGCACTACGAGTGATCGTGGGAGCCGGTCGTTACGTGAGAAATGACGTCATAGCGCGTGACCTAAAAATGGAATCAAACCACAAATTTGTGGCCCGTACTGCGAGACGGTTGTACGACCGCGCAGATAACAGACCACACCAACATCTCCACAACATAGCGCCACGACACGCGCGCCCATCTGACGGGCGACCACTCCCACGTGAACTTCTGCGCTCACCGCCCGGCGAGGGGGATGCCGGGGACGAGTTAGAGTCCCGACACCGGAATAGATGGCGTGAAGTACGCAAAATATCAACATATAGCTGCGCCTAAGCGTAGCACCCACGACCGGGGAGCCGTGCCCCCCCCCCCGCGATGAAACCCGGGTAATGAGGGCAACCTCGACACCTGCCGGACTTCAAAACCCAAGAAAGGGTCAAGAAGAGGAACCTCAGCTAGAACTTTTGAATGCTAGAGTTGTGCTATAGCTACTTTTATGGACATTTCCAAAGCATACGATCGCGTTTTGCGAGAAAAGCTATATTCGCTAGGTATACGAGGTAAACCGCACGAATGGCTTTCTTCTTAACTTGCGAATGGAAATCAGTATGTGCAAGTATCAATCATATTTAAATGAAAATAAAAAACTGATAAATGACTCTCCACTCTCCACCGCAACAGTAACAGAATCTATACCACAGGGTAGCGTCCTGGGATACTTGTTGTTCTCTATGTATATCAACAAACTTCCTTCAGTAGTACCACATACACATACACATACCATCGTTTTGTTTGCACATGACGCGACAGCTATAATTACTTGTGAACAAAAAATTTTAGTAGTTTGCAAGAAAAAATAGCCGAAATATCTTAGCAAATTGTGAATGAATTAGAGGTATTAGGTTTATTATTAAATTTTGAAAAGACCAAATTAATGCAATTTCGCCCATATCAGAGATCAGTGCATTGGCATAGGTTGAAAATAATCAAATTAAATAAATAATTTGCTGTGAAATATTTTTTTAGGTTTTATATGTTTGATGATTGACCATCCATTCTTTGAGTATTAAACCAATGAATACTCAAAGCATCCATTATAGTCTAAACAAGTCTACTGCTGAACATAACACCTTCCCGTAGATTGAGTCATAAGGAGAATTTCGGCATATTTACCGCACTTGGCAGACGGGTTGGAAACTGCAGTTTATATTATTTTGCGTTGTTATCTGAAAAATGCTTGCTGCCCAAGCATGGTCATAATCATCACAGGTTACAATTTCCCTCTGTCGCCTCTTACGGCACTGTGAGGCGATATGGGGTAGTGGATATTTTTATACCACTACTATACGGCAATCCGCCGTGGCGGTGTAAGAAAGGTACGAGTATCTAAAAAAATTAAACAACATATATTTTGCTACTTACAACTAACGAATCAATAAGTCTATAAGGGCTTTTGTCTACAAACCAACTCGTTACACGAGAGCTGAAATTGCGTTATAGTTGTTACTTCAAAGCTATTCGCTGAGCAGAGTTTTCCGTTTCAGTCGTTTCGTGCTCTGTTGATTTGTGAAAACCTTAACAAAATTACTATTTGAAATGTTTCACATCATAAGGATTTCATTTAAGCATTCGACTTTAAATCAAAGATTTGTTTTAATTACAGACGTGATAGAATCACGCTCAACCGGGCAAGGACCACGCTCACACGCTCTCACAGAACACCGGCGTAAAATAGCAGCTTAATGCTGCTGTGTTTCGTATGGTAATAATGAATATCGTAAATTCGTATGGTATAATGAAATCATAATTCATTTGGTTAGTTGTCAGGGGGTGACAACGCATCTGCATTTTGATTTGTAATCGAATACTTCTGTCTCGACGTCTATGGGCCTCAACACTTACTTACCTGGTTAATCAGGTGGCCTTTTTAACATTTTCAAATGAAAATTCAAAAGTTTAAAAGAAATGCATTTTTAATTTAAAATTATATTAGCGTTTTTCAATAGTAATTTGGCTCGAGACCGTTTCAAGTGATCCTTTGTACAGTAGGATTAAGGATGAAATTAAAAAGCTTTTTTCAAGAATATAATAAAAAAAGAGAAAGACCATTTCGAAAATGCCTTTTACCTATCTTTATACTATACTTTACGCAAGCAGTTCCTATACATATGATGTACATACAAAATACGTTTGGTTTCTTATATAATACATAAATTTTGTATAAACGTAGCAACTATGGCAAATATAACCCAATTATGATTAAGTTTTTGGGTTATCGGTACAGAATAAAAAATAAATAATATCATTTCATACCCGTTCAGACCATATTGTTGAACTATGGGATATAACCAAATATTATCCATTTTTTTCTTATCACAAGCATATACTACACATTATGATAAGTGAATGCTGCAGCCCATAAATACTTACATATTTTATCGACTAAGATTCAAAAAACAAGCGCATACCTACACCTGAGATGATATATCTTTAAAGGTCTTCGCTTTTCAATATTATACGAAACAGCATAAAATAGCAGCGTAATGACGCTCTTTTACTATTTAATGCTGGTATTCTACGGGTGACCCATAATACTGCTGATATGGGCTCTACCATCGTTGAAAAGTTAGTATACTGATCTAACAGTTTTCATAGTTATATTATATCCCAGATGCGTGTTTAAACAGAATTCGTTTGAAACTAGCTAAATCGATTATATTTTCTATATCGCACATCAAACAAAGTTTATTATAGGCGATATAACAAAACCAGGGAAGTTATTTTGCAATTTTCTAGAAAACTGCGAAATTCCGAGATTTAGTATCTATAATCGAAACGATGCTGGCGGAACGTAACCTGTAACTTGATGCGTGTTTTCGTGCGAGAACAATGTTAGCTTTGTTCAAATTGACTCAATATCTCATGAATATTAACTGCTTAAATGAGGAAGCTTACTTATAATGTATTGCGATAATTGTTTGTGAAATTAAATTGACATCACTATAATAATTTTAAATGAAAACATAAGTATATTGATTTTAAATCATTAATTGATATTGTTGAAGTTTATGGGGGCCACATTGGAAGTAGTCACCATGTTCTGTTGGTATCAATTTACGAGGTGGTGGGACTTTTATTTGCCGAGGAGTCCATCCGGGTAGGCTGCACCCTTTCTTATTTTTCTTCACCTATTTCTATCGTCAAACAGAGTGCTTTGACCTCCGTGTTTCGGTCTGATGGGTACAGAAAACCAGTATAATGGGCTGTGTGACATACATACTTCTCTTCAGAAGTAAAAACGCATCAGCAGCTATCTTAGTATATTAGTTTGACAAGATTCGATTTTGTAAAAAAGAACAAGAATATTAAGATATTATGTGTTAAGTATGTTACGGATATAACGTTACACCATCTTCTACTTCTTCACCAGCCTGTTGAAGTCCGCAGCTGCACATGAGCCTCACGCAATGTGGAAAGCACCTTTCCTTTAGTTAAGGCCATCCTTAATCTTCACGCTTGGCTGATTGACGATCGCAGTAACATACGAATCGTACCTTAGAAGCTGCTTCCCGTCGCCCTCCCTCCCCTCCTTACCCCTCACTACACGAGATTTTTTGGTCTTTTAACAAAAAGGGTTATGCAGTCTCAGATCTAAATTAGAATCTTTTTCACGACAGAAGTTTCGTTTTCTTTATTTACTTTCCAAATATACGAACTAAAATTGAAAGTATTATTATATATAATAAAAGCGACAGAAGCTTTAGGGTACGGACTTGGTAGAGTCGTAGGGAAAAAGTATAACAGCAAATGTCGCAATTCATGAAAGGTTTATTTTCAGTATATAAAGGTTTTTGCGTGGTTTATACATAGGATTGTTCCCTTATGTATTAAGAAAAAATTTCGAATTTAGACTTAACTTTAATATGGTTCTAGAACCAACTTAAAGTTAAGCCCAAAATATCACAGTGTTAAATTTCAACACTGTGATATTTGGGCTTAAACTCGAGATTGCCTGTGATCACTGGGATATAGAATTAGAGATATGACTAAAGGTTACATGTATCTCATAACTTGATGGCTATATTGTATATTAGTAGCGGTGATTAGATTCAATTATCTTTAATTTTAGAAAATTGATATAATTTACGATACGGTTACATAAGGGAGTTTCTACGGAGTACAAAATTCGTAATGAAGAAATCCGCCGGATAATCAAGATAACTGACATGGTCTTTAGTGTTTGTAAAGTGCAGTGGCATGGGCTAGTTACGTCTGTCACGGAAGTGGCGGGTGGAGATGACGTGTTATGGAGTGGAGACTGCATCTACGTAGTGTCGGATACTTCAGAATAGATGGAGCGA
The DNA here is from genome assembly GCA_018247895.1 of Parnassius honrathi. Classification (NCBI taxonomy): domain Eukaryota; kingdom Metazoa; phylum Arthropoda; class Insecta; order Lepidoptera; family Papilionidae; genus Parnassius; species Parnassius honrathi. The sequence continues at coordinate 10,198 of DWHP01004126.1, forward strand.
CGATCTACTCTTTTATAGAATAAGGGAAACGAGCACACAGACTACCTGATGTTAAGTAGGTACTGTAACCCATAGACATCAACATTTATCCTCAATTAAGAATCAAAGTGCTGATGCGTTGTCGCCTCTTGATGACTGAGATAGAACGCCTCGTTTTCGGTAAAATGGTCTCCAGTTCTCTCACCACACGAAACATTCTCCACTCACCACACGAAACACAGCAGCAATAAATTATACTATTGTTCTGTGAGATCGAGCTACTACTCCTGTCGAGCTGACCCATTCGTGCTAGAACCATAATATAGCTGCAGCGTGCTTTTGCTACGGTTGATCTTCCCTATATCTGGTAGCTGGTAGGAACTGGATACGTGCAGCCGAAGCTAATAGCTACATTATGGCTTTACCACATATATAATACTATGTGATAGGGGTAGAAAATTAGGGAATGAAGTTTTGAATGTAACTATTTATTCCATTCAAAGAATAGAAAATTAACCTTTTAATAAAAAGTAAAAGCCGTCTTAAAATAATGGGTTCGAATCTCGAACGGAACAAGTGATTATTTGGCCTATAAATAATTGTTCTGGGTCTGGTTGCTTGTGCATATGCAATCTAAATAAGTTTGTAAAACTCCACTCCGCGACGCAGAAAGTTATAACAAGGGAAGTAACGTTTACAACAGGGAATATTTTATCGTTATTTTGTTTAAATTTAAGTATGAATTATATTCAAGAAATTTTAACCAAGTAACCGAGCTACAACTTTTGTTTTCCCTGTTCTTGATAAAACTTTAACTTACAGTTCTGAACCAAGGAAACTGAAACCTCAGCTAAATTGCAAATGAATACAACGCTACAAAAAATAGAATAATTTCTTGTTTATATAAATCTTTGAAGTTGTTTATTTATTAGCCTTTTTCCGTGATCCTTTGAAAGGGTTATTGAAAATTGACAAATTTATTTATAATATCCTCCAGACCGAATTTCGGGTACGGCGACCACTCTCAAAAGGAACTAGCTCACTGAGCAATACAGGACTATAGAGGCCGAGTGTACGCGTAAACACAAGTGCACTCTGTGTTCCCACACTCATAGTCCGATGGGACGGTAATCTGGCACGACTGGGGAGAGATCAAACGCAGGACCTACGGCTTTACGCGGTTTCCGAGGCACAGGGGTACAACACCGCCAAATACCTGACTCCAGGCTGCTAATGAGAAATTCTTGACAGTAAAACGCAATGATATTTGGCTAGACCCGGGATTTGAACCCGGTACCTCATGATCTGTAGTCGCGTTTACGACCACTAAACGTAGAATTGAATTTTTCGCATTAAATTAAAGGAAAACAAATTAAATTGCAGTACACATGATGGTAAGTGGTTATTGCGGTCTATGCACGCCTGCAGCCAGATTCAAACAAAGAAGGCTACACATGCGTCGTTACTTCTGAGGAATAAGATTGAATGCCTTGCAGCATGTGATTACATTTAAATGCAGGAGCTTAACAGAAAACACATTTTTTCTTCTATAAATAGAAGGAAAAATGTGTTGATAAGGCTTGCATCGGCAAGTGGAGTGGTGGGCGGCCCCTCACTAGATGGGAGTGGAAAGTAAGACATGCAGGAAGTCGATAAATAGAGGTGCCTTGAATTGTGGCATAACTTGTTCAAGCTCATGTTCATATCATGTAAAGATGATGATTATAAAATATAATATCTGCTAAACAGCCAATATAAGTAGCACAGCTGGGCAGATATTCCATTTCTGAGAAGTTTACGAAGCTAATAGCCGGGTTGCTTCAACGTATGTCAGCGGACTTCATATGCCTTCGTATTATTTTTATTCCTTACAAATGAAGGTTTCCTTACGGTTTTCCTGCACTGCCGAAAACGTTATAAATTAGCACAGAAAATTACAACTAACAATGTTATTGATACCCAGGTTTCTCACGTACTGTGAAATCTACGATGAGTTGGTCTGTAAGTATATTAAATCAAATTTAACGTATGTAACGGATAAAGCAAAATAATGTTTTATTAATTTAGTGGTATAAATGATGTAAAATAAGTTAAATTACAATATAATTTAAAGGTTTTGGAAGTTCTTAGATTTTGAAAGCGTTCCGATATTACTAAGGTCCCCTGCGAAGCCATTAGAAAACATCGTCGGAGAGATACGAGAAAATTGACAACAAAACGTAATTTTATCAACAAAGCAGCTTTGTCTCGTTATTAATTTTTTCATGAAAAATATTATGAAACTTGCCGAACGTCATTTTATCAGCGCTTACAAAATTATGACTATCCACGGATGTTCTGGTAGACAGCGTACATGGAAGTAAACAACCGAATATGGCGAATACTTTTAGTCCGTGGTAGCCCACTGCAGGCTGTGTCTTTTGTTACGTTGGTACTCTGTGAGAGCGTTGTCCTACCTCGGCCGAACCGACCCTTCGTGCTACAACCATATTATAACAGCACGTGGTTCTACTACGCAGTATGTGCGAGCGTATTCTTTTTTCTTTCGACCCGACCCATTCGTGTCGCAGTTATGATACTCCCGTGGCGGCCATTAAATATTTTTAAATAAAATCTTTTATTTATTATTTAGTTACTTATTCCAAATC